>PNEQ01130286.1:37509-77428 GCA_003012365.1 Medauroidea extradentata | reverse complement strand
CCTATCTAACAATGTATTTTGCTTGACCCCCTTGTTGTTTGGCTGTAGTTCGTCAAGTTACCGAGAATGTCGTACTTTTTGGCGCTGTTTTCCGGGCGGTCGGACTCAAACTCCGTCCACTTTTTTCCATTGTTAAATTTATAAAGTAAATAAAGATTGCTGGAGCCTTTTCTTAAATTTGTGAACGAAGGAAGTATTTCATAAATTGATAAAAAATACGTTTTGATAAATTGTTTATCTTAGTGGGAGGTAAGTGGGCGGTGTTTGATTCCGACCGCCTTAACAGCAGCGCCAATAAAACACAATATTCTCGGTAACTTGGTGAACTGCAGCCAAGCAACAAGGGGGTCGAGTTTCCAGGCGAGTGTCCAGACCTGTTCTTCAACGACCATGTCCCGAATCGCCTGTATGCCTTGATTACTAACATAACGTCGTGAAATTATAGACTAACCACTGAATGTCTTACAGAGACGAGTTTTCGGTTAGAAGATTGTACGTAAGTTCAGTGACTTACGCTTAGAGGCTAGGCAGGGACGTGGTACGAGTGCTGTGCCGTCCTTATCGCGTCCGCACTTCTAGGCCACGGACGTAGAAAACACATCCACCCAGGCTACCAACTTAAGAGATCAACTTTTTATAAATGCACATTGACCACTGGAGCAAGAAATTGTACCTTTAGTAACTTGCAATTGCTTACAATTAATAGATTAATATAATTTGTTGTTTTATTTTAAATAATTATACAGCACCGAATGTAATAGTTTCAGTGTCACTTTTGCAACAGTTGAGTTTTTAAAAGATTGAACTTACCGTGCGACACCTATAATTGTGGACTGGGCGTATTGGGTGGAAAACTGCAAATCCTCGAGCAACGATTTTTTTCCAGCGGGGGAAATAATGTAAGCCATACGGACGAGACAGGTGCGTGCGTCAAGAATAATACCACCTGTATGTACGTGAAGGGCCATAAATTGAAGTGCAGAGTTTCCTTGTAGAATTTTTTTTTGTCACGGTGCCCCCACACTCGTGGAAATTGTGATGTAAGGTCAAACGAATGCTTCTCTGTTTCTGTTAAAAGAAACAGGTTGGTCTTCAAGGGTGAGATTCGTAAACAGTGAAACAATCATTAAATAAACCAATAAGTAGAGGCGTTCGAAACACAAAACAGTTTCGCGATATAACACCACTAGGACCACGAACTTTTCGCAAAAAGAATTTTCTCCAGTTTGTTTCAGTGCCTTACGTGCACAGCTCCAGTCCTGATCCATAGTCAGTGATTGGATGTTTTACACTCCATTTCATATAAGTTCGGATAAATCTGACAGAAACTTACGGGCAATAATTTGTAATATTTCGTTATTTGTGTAACTGCATAAGACAAACTTTGCAGTGCAATTACTGAAATGAACGTCTCAGGTTCATTTTAGAGCTGAAAACGTCTTGCAATTTGTAACAATTCACAAAATACTGAAAATTACTGCCCATAAGTTGCTGTCACATTTGACAAACTTCTATATGAAATGTAGGATAACAGTCAAGTGTCTTGAGGTTCTACCTACAAGTAACATACATGTGGTGTTGTAGTAACCGTACTGTGGTTGGCGCAGTCAAATGAGAGATGTCACTTCACACAGACTCACTGCCAACAACTATGAATAACGGCAGTAGATGTGCACGTAAGGTCAAAACAAACTAGGGCAAAATTATTTTCGCGAAATGTTCATGATCCTACCATCATCTCTAACTATGACATCACATGTGTGTTTGGCACTCTCATATCGTGAGCTTAGTGCAACTACAGGGTAACTTAATATTTCCAGCTTTAAGTTAACTGCAAATGTGAACACTGCCTTTACAATTGTTTCTATTGGCATTTATTTAATTGTAAACGTGTTAATTAGGAATATTGTAGCAACACCAAATTGCATTTGAACAAATAACTATGTGCACGTCAAAAGCAATTACCATTGTTACAAGTAGATATTTACAGCTACTTAGATATCGAGTTGTAGCATTTAGGGCGCCGTCTACCCGCGCGTGAGAGGCTCAAAGGCGACGGAGCAGTAAGGTTAACCTTGAAGCGTGCATCAAATGCCGCGTCGCCTCAACGAGCCAAGCGCTGAACTAGCGTGCAAGGTTCCCGCCAAACAGTTTTACTATGTGTAGAGAAGGTGATTTATCGCGGGGAAAGTTGACAGTTTGCTAGGTCTCAATGTAACGTATTCAGTCTGAGGCTTTTATTTCGTTACTGGCGAGTCCCTATTTGACTGGGCCAATGATAACTCTGGTGCGCTATTACTGGACGTCTGAGATTCGTCTGTAAATAACTACACCGTGGCACACAACCGTCGGCCAACAATATATGACGCAGGACGCTATACTGATTTGCAGAATACACGGGCAGAAAACATTCTCGCGATAAATCACCTTCTTTTCTAACTATGGGACACTAAGCGGTGGCCATATAATTGTATTGGTGGAAAGTCTACAACTAAGTTCAGTGCAGGTCGCATGTGTTTCACATACACCTGGTTAGTACAGTTTGAAGTACGGAAGTCTGAAAAGGCCGTTTTTAGCCATGTTGGAGGGCTTATAAACAATTGTTTTTTAATGAACGTGGCGTCTTAATCTGAAGTGTGTTTTCTTTTCGTACGTTGGCACAACGGGCACGCGTGGAATATTTTCGTAGAAAAAACCTGCCTACGAGCACACTGCAACGCATTTGAAGCGTGGGGTAGGCGGCCGCCTTAAGGGTGTTCAAGTGCGAAAAAATCATAATTTTATGTATTTTTGAAATACTGTTAGTTTTGTTGGCGATACTTGTGAGTACAGTTTCCTCTTACAAAACAATTTTAGCTTTCATAGTTTTCTCATAACGGTGCGACAAAATCAAAATTTGCTTATTCTGCTGCCATGCAAATAGTAAAAACGAACTGACCTACTTGAATGAAACAATGCACTGTGATATTACATTCCATGAGCTATGCTATAAAGTATTTAAAAGTCAATAACGTAGTATATCGAAATATTAAAAATCTGCAAAAGTACAGGAAAAAAGTTGAAAAATCAGAAATTTTTTAAAATACAAAAATTGTTCATGGGATTTAAAAAAAAAATTATTACGTAACCCATGGCATGTTATTTCACTGTGAATTATTTTATTTACGTAAGTTAATTGGTTTTCACTATTTGCATGGCAGCAGAACATGCAAATTTTGACTTTGAAGGTCCGTTTTGAGAAAACTATGAGAGCTGAAATTGCTTCGTAAGAGGAAACTGTACTCACAAGTATCGTCTACAAACTAACACTATTTCATATAAATATAAATGTATGACTTTATCGCACTTCAACACCCTTAAAGCCCACGATATGAAACCTGCCGTCCAGCCTCCACGCACGCAGAGAGAGGTCCAGCTGATGGTGGACTGAGAGAGGCTGGCAGGACTTCATAGAGATATAGGTAGATGACTCAGCTCACAGGTGTGGTGGCGCCAGGCGGTAGGAAGATCGTCGCGACGCACGCACCACGTGTTGTGGCTCGAGTGCTCTTGACATAGTTCTCCCTCGAGACAGATGCTACCACCCTTCCATGTCCCCCACCTCACCATCCACCACCTCACACTCTCCTGCACTGACTATAACCCTTTCAAGCTTCACAAGCACAATGCTCGAGAATTTACCTGGAATCATTCTGACCACATAACTGTCCTCTCCTTGCAAAGATTAAGAATTTTGTGGATTCTCAGTACTACAACTTGCGAAATAACTTAACAAAGAAACTTCGTTTCTGAGAACTGACACCATGGCTGTAGTGTACAATTTTGTAATTCCAGAAGAATACAGATTGTAAAACTGTTCGAAAAATATTGATATATCGGAAACAATATCCCTTTATACAGATATACAACTATGGGTTCGTAAGAACCCAGTTTGTTGATGTATTGTGAAAATGCCAACCAACTTTTTTATGATTCTTGTAGTTTGACAGTTGTGATTTAACAGTTATCCTGACTTAGCAACGCTTCTTAGCACTGCTTCAGACTTACCAGAGCTTCTGACTTAGCAGTGGTTCTGACTTAGCAGTGCTTATGACTTAGCAGTGCTTCTGACTTACCAATGCTCCTGACTTAGTAGTGTTTCTGACTCATCAGTGCATCTAACTTATCAGCGCTTCTGACTTAGCAATGTTCCTGACTTAGCAGTGCTTCTGACTGAACAGTTCTTCTGACTTAACAGTTCTTTTGACTTAGCAATTGTTTCTGAGTTAAACAGGTTTTCATTTAACAGTTCTTGTGTTGTAATAGATCTTCTAATTTTACCTTTTTTTTTTCTTATTTGACTGTGTATCTGAAACATTATTGCCTCTAATTACATTTTATTTTCATTTAACAATACATCTCGTAACGAAATTCTTCTACATAGGCGGTCATTTGCAGTATATGAAAAAACCTCGTTGTGAAATATCTACTTAGAGAACACATTCATTCAGGTTAATTGTATAGACTTACAAAGATTCTGAATGCAGTCCGTATAAATAACGTGTTCGTGAAACTCTGAATAGTAAGAAAAGTAACACAATTTGAGAATGCGCCATGTTCCGTCTTCTTCATAAATAACGATTGGCCTAGGTCCAGGACGCCGTAAATAATCGCTTCGTAAAAATCTATCCCGCGATACGTTTTATATATTTTTACAAGCTCGCGGATCTACCAAGCACGCTATAGTTACTATCAACACAGCTAGAACGTAGAAAGTTGTAAGTCGCGTGTACACGCACACTCTGTGGGGCGTAAACTGTAAGTCAAATCTGCGAAGTATAGCATATACAGAAATGTTGTACCGAACACTAAGGGGTAACAAAGGATGACGATTTCACGTGACACAAGACAGAACAATATTTGTTTTGGAATACCACTTGTATAGTCTAATTGTATAGTACAGTATGATCTCCAGTAAAAAAGACACTAAGAATTTATTTTATTTTTTTATTTTTTAAGTTTTGTAAGAATTTTATCAAATCTAAATCTACTTTTTTTTTATTGTCCACGAAATTGTTTTGATTTTTTTTAGGGAGGGGATGTAACTTCCGGCCCAGGCTAGAGCAAGATGGGCCTAAATGCAATATCAATAATACTGCAAAACATCTTAGAAAAGTGGCTGCCCCATAACTAGTACATCTTGACCATGATTGGTCATTCCTGCCACTTCTCTGCACCCTAATCGGGTTTTAAGGACTATAGCTGTTTGGTATGCCCCTCTCTTGAGGATGGAAGGGATAACGTGCGTTCTGGTTGGTCAGAAGTACTTCTTGGAGTTGTTAGGTGTGAACAGAAGAGAGGGGAGGGGCTAGGAGGGCTACGATTGGCACATTAGTGGATATGAAAATCATCTTGGTACATTATGCTCCTACTCATAAAAAATACATGTGTGAAAATACTTTCTGTTTCGCTTTTACCTTTTTTCCAGCTCCATCGACCTGGTCTCAGTCTCGAACCTATTGGTACAAGAAGTTTCCAGGCTCTAGGAGGGATTAAATAACTTCAAAGTGTCAGTGTCAGGTATAGCTATTTTTACCGCATTTGCATTACTAGTTTTCTTGTCTGTCTATTTGAATTAATGAGGGGTTCGGCTGTAAATAATGTCAAGGGACGTTCAGAGAGAAACAGTATTATCAGGTGTAAAACGTAGTAAGTAACACCCTTTATGAATTTTTAGTTCAGAGTTCCATTCCAAGTCTTGAATTGAAATGGAATTATTTTCTAATATGAATAAAATTTGTCGCTTACTATGTTTTACAGTTCATAACACTGTTTCTCTCTGAATGTCCTTTACCATTATTTACAACCGAACCCTTCAATTATGTGAGTAAACTTCTTTATGAGCTAGAGACTTGACATTTTAAACATAGCTCAGAAATTGATGACAATATAATATTAAGTATTACAAAGACAAGTTTTCGTTGAGACAACTAACACAAAAAATCATTGTTCATATCTTTTGCAGAACAATATAATTGCTACTGACTTGAGTGAACTGTTCCATACATCAGTTATTTATTGTATGATCCCTACGTTTTTTTTTCTTTTTAACTCTTACAGCGATAGCTATTAAAATTTCACGATCAGAAATTTTTATGATAATCTGTATGGGGTTTGGAATCAACATAGGGAAATAAATCTGTATGAGGCTGTAGAAATTAGTTAATAAATTTTTACTCAACTTTAAAATTTGGTTACTGGTAAACAAGATTTTTTATTTAAATAAGTTTTTAATCTTAATGTTTTCCTTTAAGGGCTTGTTCCCAGAGTTTTTTTATCAGACTAGTGCCAATAAGTCAAATATTTTTTAACCAAAAGTTTTGAAAAAAATTGAGTCAATGTGCAATCACACGATGCACAATAATGTGGACGCGTTTTTTTAAATAATGTACCATTCGCCAGCAAAAAAATAATTTCCTTAATTTTAGCTTATTTTCACGACGAAAAAAGTGGTACTTTGGGTAATGAAATCTAAAAAAAAAAACATTCAATAAAATTCTACAAAAAATTCAGCTACAAATTATAACATATAAGTGTCAAAACTGTGCAGCGAAATTTTGATGTGAGTATTAGGTAGCAATAAAAAAAATATTTTCGAAATCACTGCAAAACTCGGTAACAAGGCCTTAAAGTAATCATCTAGGAAAAGAAAAATTTATAACTAAATATTACTTGAACCAAAGATTAATTCACGGCGCAAGTTTGTCGTAGTGAATCCCCTACACGCAAAGAACGTTTAGACGTATTGTTGATATGTCACAGCGAAGCGTGGAGTCTTCGAGGAAAATAGTGGAAACATCAAACGTCTTCTGCATAGCGCGTGCCATGTGGCGTTTATCTGCTCCTGTTTTAAACTTGGCAGGCTTGCTAGGTGCTGTCCGCTGGAAAGTTGCTATTTGCTGCCTGTGCGAAGAGTTTATACACACTCGTTAAGTGGCCGAGTCATTAAGGCGAAGTTAAATACTCTTTCAGATGTGAAATAACATTTACTTAAACTATATGTAGCCACTAAATATATCACTTTATACCAAACGTGCTTCTCTGCCACTCCCAAGCTATCAACTAATTTAATTACAAGCTGTGTAAACCAGGACTAGTATTACAACCAAGGGCGCGGTCTACTGTCATTTACATCGCCATATTTTAATTTTTATATTTGTACCAGATTTTTTTCTTATTTTAGACACAAAATGTGACTAGATGTCGCTCTTATAATAGCTAGAGGCCGGAAAAATTCGCGGGTTCACTCGCCTGTAGGCTAGCTTCCAAAGATATTTGTGAAATCGTGCAGACAGCAGGTGTTTATTAGCTGCTCGCTGACACTGTGAAATGGGCCTGTATTCAGCTACAGTTGTATTATTGGCTCAGCTACTTCCAGGAAGTGTCGAGTAAGTCAACGGCCAATTATGAACGTGATACAGACCTATAGTTGCTGGAACTCTAGCTTGCTCCTAAAAGAAAAAGAGAATTTTTCAGGTCTCTAGTAATGGCTCGTTAGAGCCAAAATTTGCACGTTTCCGTTTTAAGGACGACAGTAAAACCAACTAACTTACTAAACTGAAAAAATTCTCAGTGAATATTGATGTTGTAGGCTTCAAATTCAGGTATGTTAAACCACAAAAAAAATATTTTTGTAATTAAAAAAATGTGAATTTTTCAAATTTTTCTTTTAAATTTCAGCATTTTTATTTAAACACAAAAATATTTTATTATTTGTTTTTATGAACGTGACATTGTAGGCTGCGACGTCTTTATCCACTGTGATTTTTTTTTTTCAGTTTGGTATGTCAGTTGGTACCAGTGTAGTCTTTACAAAAGAAACATGCAAATTTTTGACTTTAACAAGCCATTACGCGAAAACTATAAGAGATACAAAAATTTCATAAGAGCATAATTTTATCACGTTTTGCATCTTAAATAATAAAATAATATCTGGAACAAACAAAATATAAGAACATGGCGATGAAAATAGCTGTACATGTGTAAAATAATTCAGTTTTCCGCCATTGCTACTCATAAACAAAATTGTTTCCTAAAGCATGCATTACTTTGAACAGAGAATTCGCTGTCATGTACGTAAATTGTTAAGCACGCCAATAAGAAGAATTATAATGCAACAATCACACTTTTACTTTACAATACACATAGTTTAAGACCCACAAGAATGCCATAATGCCTACACCAACAGCAAAATAATATGTTTATTTTATGTTACAATGCACATTTAAATTAATGTTACATGTTCAAAATAAAATAGAATACAACACACAAAGAGCTTAAATGAGTTTCTCATTGTTGCGAGTTAATGAGCAGTTGACGTCTGCAGATTCCGTACTTGTGGCAACCTGAATGGCTGACAACCAAACATGCCTCACTCTGTAAATATTTTTATATTTTACAACGCATTATTTGTAAAGTTTACGTGAAGATTATTTTTATTGAAGTAAAAGTAAATGTGTTCAAATCTTTCAATCAGTTGTCGTGAAATGTGATAATTTAATTGGAATTTGAGAACACAAGTACAGTAGAATTGACGTCTATCAAAATATAGAGATAAGGTAAAGAAATTTACGGCACTTCAGTTGGTCACATTGCTGAATCGACGAGTGTATGAGAGTCTCATTGAATCATTGAAGTGAAAACCATGACTTCTGCCGATCAGGTTTACAAGAAAAAATTCACCCCATTTCATCCCGTTAGAGGTGGTTTTAAAAAAAATCCCTTTCTTGCGCCTGCTTATGCCCTAACGGAAACTCACCCTCAAAAATTCACGTTTGTATGTAAAGCGATTTGAGCTATTTCTTGATATGTTACCCAGCCAGTCAGTCTTCACTATTATAAACACCCGCACATTCACCTAAACACACACATAAATGTTGGGGGGAGGGGGTGATCTAAGAAAATAAATTGATTTGTTTTATCACTTTTCTGTGAGATTTGGTTTGTTATGTAGACATGCATTGGTACTATTTTTAAAGTAATAAAAATTTTCTAACTTTCATAGTTTTTGTACAACGACATGATGTCAAATTCCAAATTTTCACAAAAAATGGTTTTATATAAGAAAGGAAAACCAAACTGACTTACAGAAATTGACTTCTTAACACTACAGAACAGTGTCAAGGGCTACGTCAAGATACGTTTAAAAACCGTATCAAATATATTTTTTAATTGCTGAAGTTGACACTTAAAAATTACAAAATTCCACATTTTTATTTAAACACAAAAAGCTTCAATGCGGCTGCTTACAGACTGCATAACTTGACGTATCCCGTGACACTTGTCTTCAATGTAACTTCTGTAAGCCAGCTGGGTTTCCTTTATTGTGTAAAACTTTTTTACGCAAATTATAGCTTAAACATGCTATTACATAAAAACTATTTAAGCTAGAAAATTTTCATTACTGTAAAAATAGTCAAATGTATGTCCATAAAATCGTACCTAGCTCAAATATAAATATTATTAAAACAGTTGCAATTTTATGTGCTCCTCTTCCCTTTAGATACATATACCTTTGTAACATAAAGATTTTCACCTCCATTATTACACAGTGTTCAGAATCATTTGTAAAGAGTACAAAGAAAGTTTCTAGTGCTAGCAGTCGCAATCAGCTGTTCTAATATGGCAATGTTGACGTAGGTGTCAGGTAAGTCTGTGCTTTGTCCCCTGGAGGGGGTAGCGATGTTCTTTTTTTGGGGGGAGGGGAAGAGAAATGTGCACCCTGGCCTAGTGGAAGGGGGAGAGAGAGAGAGAGAGAGAGAGAGAGTGAGAGAGAGAGAAAGTGAGCCAGGGGGTTGCTAATTGCAAAAAGCTGTCACGTGCAGGCAAGACGCTGCAAACCTCCACACCCACCCCCTTTAGGAAGAATTAATACCTCCTTCCCCCTCCTTCGCCATGAGCCCATTGCGGGTCTGAAACGTGAGGACGGCGGTGGTCGAAACATTATCAGCGGCATGTTCTTCCTTCAACAACTACATCACTAAGCCTTCGTACCTTTCCAGCCGCGTTTTAGGAAATTCACCGGTGGATCCATCTGTGGTTGAAGCACCGATGTACACCGGTTAAGACTATTATCGAACATCAGGTTGACGGTTTTTTGATCATTTTCCGTTACGAATGAAATGAGATGAATCTATTTATGTTGTGTAACACTATACCGCGACATGACATACATAAATCCAAACTGAACACTTTAGTATCATGTGGAATTGTAAATATAGTTCATAATTAGAATGTACAAATTAAATAAATAATTTATTTTTAAAGCAGGTACATGTGTTAAAATACAAACGATACTCCATTCAAAAAAATATGATAAGTTACTTTCTTTGACCTTACGTTCCGCAATTATGTAAGTTATTTCAAATATTACTTGCTAGATTGTGTTTAAAAATTCACTGGTGGAAATTCCGGTGTACTTCCACCAAACTTGCTGGATTTTCTGGTCGGTTGAACCGTGGATCAATCGAATCAACCAGTTGAAAGAAAAATGGTCATTTACGAACGTCCGGTGTAGGCTACACCGGTGGATGCACCCGATGATGAATTTCCGAATTCGCGGCACACCTAGTGTCCGCCAGGACTGTACCTTGGACAACTTCTGTAATACTCAAAGGAACACGTGTTCGTATCTCATTTGACTGAGTCGTGGACATACGAGCATTTTCTTTCATGCTTGTTTACACGTTGCTGCAGCAATTATATGTTAGTGTAAGTCACTTTTATTAATAGGTGCTTTCTTAATTCATATTAAACATGTTTTAAAAGAAAGTTCCGTGGCAATTATTACACTTGTTTAACGCAATTTTCGAAGTAAAATTCAAGTACTAAAAATACGGGCGTTGTATTTTACATGTAAAAGCAATTAATCGTTTATATGAAAATTTCTTTACGTGACTTACGCCACTATCATTCGAAGCCCCTCATTTTGTTTTTACTTTAGTGCTTAGACAGGTAGTACGCCTTCCTGTAAGATATTGGCAACATCTGGTTCAGATAATAAGGTAAACCTAACCTACCCTACTTCGTGTTACTAAGGCCTGGTTCACACTATCCTTAATTCTCTACTCAATACCTTACTTCATTCTGTTCATGGACGTCAACTGAGATGTCATAACTGAATTCTGTAGCAAAACATCTGTGTTGTGTACACACTATCACTGTTTACTTCTATGATTCGTTACATAAAGTAGAAAATATATTTGTGATGTTGGTTGCTATATTCCACAATATTGCATAACGCATTGAAACCAAATGTTACAAAAATCTTTTCGTCATAAAATCGTGGCTATACTCATTAAGAGTTGGATCATCACATGAGGTACCTGACATTTCCTAAAAATTATTGCACAAAATAGTAATATTTAATAGTTAACAATTCCTTTTGCAGTTTGTACCTTTTTGTTCGTGAAACTGCAATATGCATGTCTACGAAAATCCGCCGCTCTAGCACCGTCCCTGTAATCTGTGAGGAGATGGTTAGTCTCTCAAAGAACTGTCTGGTTCAGAGGTACCGTGTCGTGAGCGTCTTTCAGGGAATTACCGGCACCTTAGAAACGCTTTGGCACGTAAATCCTGCACCGCTAAAGGGTTCTGGGAATTGCAACTTCCGCCTAGCGAGACAAGCTTCCGCCTCCCCCGCCCCTTCCGTACCAATCTTCCCGACAAGGGGAGACACCCTCGGGACTAAATGAGATTCTGACGTTCTGTCGCATCCTCCAAGCCGCAACCAATCACAGGCCTGATGTGTGCAGATAAACACGAGTCACTTTATCGCACACATTTTAGTCCAAGGCTGCATCTCAATGTACGAATTTAGGCGATAAACCCCGGAAGGCAAAAAAAAAAACTTTTAAGCCAATCATTTTTGTTCTTAAATGCACAGGGTCAATATTCCGATGCTAAGTAATTAAGTACCACTGATTTTTGTGAAAAAAAAATTTGGTACAAATTTGCTTCATTGCTTTTTGTGCACATCTGAAATTATTTGCAGCGAGATTGTTATGACGTAGCCAAGCAGGCCGGACAGCGAGAGGTTCGGGCTGCCATTAGGCCAGCACTGGGAAACCAAGGAAGGCTGCAAACTCATCTCACCCCCCTCGTAGTGCCTCAATAATGAGGACAAGCACACCGATGTAATGCATTGTTACCTAGTAAACCGGGTCTGTAACCCGCCAACCCTCGAATCAACAGCAGTCCAGCTCTCCTCCTAGGCTCGTGGGTCGGGTCCCGGCGGGGGCTTGCTCGCCCGTCGATGCCGTCTACCTCATCAATCCAGCTTTCGGTAATGTCGTCAGATACAATTATGTGGCAGCAATACACCGCTTAAGTTAATATATTTATAAACAGCAATACTGTGCTCCCCTCCTAAATTAATGTAAGACATTGTAACCATTTTTGTATTCCGAGCACTTGCCATTGAGAAAATGCCCGTTTAACCATAACTGTACTTAGTCATTTAACCCCAAATAACCACCTTAATTATCCAGTAGTGTAGCTAAAATAACCCCTCCACAAAATAAATCTTGCAACAGAACAAAGGTACTTCGAAATCACAAGTCTGTGATTTGCGGTTAAAATCATAAAACGTCTGAGAGTTAAAACATCCAATCACTGACAATGAAACAAAATTGCGTATGCGTACATGAGGCACTAAAACAAAATGGTGGAAAATTATTTCCGTGAAAAATCAGGAGTCCCTATAAATATTCATGTATTGTTATTCCTTGTTTGATGACCCTTGACATCGAACCCGAGATTATGCACAACGTACGAACCATTCGGTTCTATTTGCAACTAACCTTGATTTTTAACTCACTTTAATGATACTTTTCTACCTATATTTCTAATTAACCGCCTTCCAGTGTTTGATGGTGAATATTAGCATCATGTTTTGTAACTCTAACGTTAACAACGGAATTTGTCTCATTTTGTCCCTTGGGTATGTACTGTCGAAATTCTACGCAATAAGTTCTGTACTTCATGCCAAGGAGCTCACAAAAACTGCCTGAAGTCAGGTGGGCGTTCAATTTGTGACTGCCTCGCGTACCACGATGATAAAATGACGGGAAGTGTGTACCAGAATTACGTGACGTAGCACGATTATGGCACAGACTAGCTAGCAACGCAACAGTGAAACTGACGCACGTGAAGCGAGCATTGGACGCACGAGCCAGCAACATGCCGGTGAGTAATTAATAGGGAAAAGAAAAATTCGCGAATTTAACGTTCCGCAAGCTAAAAACCTCTGATACTCAAGTCCTAACAATTTATACATTAAGTTGTATCAGTACCCACCATTTTGGAATAATGTAACTTATGTATTTAATTTGACCTACAAATTTTCTTTTATATGTTATGCTTCGACAAGGCAGAGGGTATTGTTTCTTACATTACGGTACTTACATTCTTAGAGTTGGCATGGCTTGACTACTATTTCTTATACTATACCTGTGAACATCCGAAGAAAAAAATTACTTTCCTCGTCCGGAAGGTTACAAGTCAAAAACTAAGAAAAGTAGTGAAGGTGTAGCAATTTGGTAACGCTTAAGTTTCATGTTCTCTTGTTTCAACTGTTTTTGCGAGAGTTATTTTTTGAAACTTAAACGAGAGCAGAAATAAAAAATCTGTCCGGTAGTTTTCTTTAAAATGTTTTTTGCCGCGGTAGCAATTTTTTTAAGCAATAAATTGTACGGTTTGAACTAAAAAGTCAATTAAGAATAATTTCGATAGTTACAAAATAAGCTAAAACCATAGTACTTACTGCCTCGAAAAAAAATAGCCAACAAGGAGAATACTATTTTTAAAAAAAAAATCACCAAACCGATTTTTTATATCTGCTCGCGGTTAGGCGTAAAAAATTAATATACTTAAAAAAAGTAGAAACCCAAATTGCAAACATCAACTGGCCCACTTGTGCAAATCTGATCGTAATAAGCAGCCCACAGGCAGTAAACATTCGGAATGCACCCGTGGCCACATGTGACATACATGATGCATGTAACAACATCACCCACACATTAACCACAAGTGTACCACAAGCATTCTTATTATACTCAGATGCTTGTGACTTAGTTTGCTAAGTCTGCGTGTGGACCGTATACTGAAATATGTCAGTCGTTTTAAATTAAGTTGCCCACATTAAAATTATTTCAGTATAGCCATAAACAAATCTACTGACATGGCCTGATTAACAACCATTCCATCAATAGTAGACGATCGTACTAGCGGAAGTTCACCGCTTCTGCCAACAGTTGGCCAACTGAAAAATGACTGTATTTGCTACTAGGGAACTAGTGAGCGAGGCCTTACGAAGGACAATATTAGTTCAATGTCAAACGGGAAAGTTAAATAAATCTCACAGTATGGAACTTACAGGCTAAATTGAAGAATTACAATATGGCAAGTACTGATCCTCATAAGTAGGGACTAGAATCCATTGTACTATTCATACTCAAGCCCCGTTTATTCGTTCATTGTCTGCTGTTCCACTGAGTAGTAGCTAGTGGATAAACGGCCGGGGCTTGATTAGGCATAGGATAGTGCATTCTAACATGCAGGTCATTGAATTCTTCCTGTCCCAACCCATAACTGCTCGCAATTCACTGCTACAACAGACAGCGAACGAACAGACGGAGCTTGAGTACACCCAGTAAAATGGATTCTATACTCTGTCCACTCTAAGGTTGCAGCAGAAATATAAATTGCTAACGAAATAAATCAAAGCATTTGAATTATATCTTGATTCCTCACATTGTAATTGTGCCGTAGCAATGTTACCTTGTATTTTTCAATATTTCAAATGAAATTTACGCTGTGCAAAAAAAGCTATTGACTTTCGCTTGGATGAATTAGCTGCAACCTTAGAATGGATAGAGTATAGGATGTGGGAGATTGAATCCGTGAACTTTTCCTGTCCCTACCAATCAAAATAAAGTTACTGCGATACCACACGTTTGTGTTTGTAGTAAAATGTCAAGATACGTAACAGTTCAAAACGTCCAATCACTGACCACGAAGCAGGGCGGCAGATGTGCTCACAGGGCACTGAAATAAACTTGTGCAGAAATCGTTTCTCCAAAAATACGGGCTCCAAAATGATTGTACAGTCAGCAGCTGCAGAAGAGTACGCGGAAGCGAGGACAGGTCAATGAAATAGGTGATAAACCACAGCAAGCAGTGTCCAATGAGAAAACTGTAGCAGCCTAAACTATAACCATACACGAAGGGGCTTTCAAAGTGAATCATCCACAGTTTGGAGTGAGTGTAACACCGGAAAAATTTCAGAGATTCATGGAGGACTTACTGGTTGGTCTTGACAATATTGAGACATTTTTTGATTATGTGCTGGTGAAGGAAACATCAGAGGATGAAAGGGCTTACCTGTGTGCAATATTTATTCAGAGATGCTAGTATTTGTGTCAAGGCACAGAAGTATGTTTTAGGTGCCCCACAAGTTACCTTTCTAGGTTATGTGGTAAACCAACATGACCTCCGGCCCATGCCTAACAAGGTTCAATCAGTACACAAAGCACTAACTCCATAGAGCAAAGAAGAGTTGCAGGCATCTATTAGCATTCTGTCAAGTAAGGCTAATGTAGCTTTACAATGATTTCGATCATATTTTTTTACGTCATCTCAGTATCGAAGAACCGCTACATTGCTTTGACACTAACACACACATGCATATATAGGCGTCTAAGGATAAACTGAGTACTGCTTATATAATTTCACGTGAGCCATTATGCCTCCATCTGTACTATTTTTAATACGAAAACTTCCAGGTAACTAAAAGATAATGTAAACATTTCATAACTATTAAAATTTTACTTCTTTAGCCCTAATAAATACTTTTTTGTAATTTCTGTAAGCATTTGGAAGTGCTCACTTTAAAGTTAATGGACTACATATATATATATATATATATATATATATATATATATATATATATACATATATATATATACTGAGAATGATAGGGCCATATTTCAAAAAAAAAGATATAGGATTTGATTCTTGAATTTTAATCTGAGATGTATTGTGCTTGATTCATTCAATATAACATGACCGTATATGTAGTACAAAAAAAAACTCCACCTGAAAAATTATACAAAATCTGATTTTACAGGCCAGGAATAGACTTTCAAACCGCTTTCCTGACAAATTTGTTGTTTGACATCTGTCCCTATTATTCTTGATGTGCGAATATTAACAATAAACTCATAGTTTTTATATTCCCTTTCACACAAAGTATCACTAATTTTGGTACAACACAAATAAGCCAAAATCAAAGTGTTTCTTTGCGGGTGAACCGGTCATTATTTTGCTAAAATAAACGTTCATAAATCTGAGCACTGTATGACTGCACAGTCTGAATATTTACGACGAATTCTGTTAAAAATGAGAGAAAAACTGCCGAGCATGGATTTGGTGTGCGGAGTTTCGGCAGTTGCGTGTTTATTCGAAACCTGCTCTGCGTGCGTTACTGAAGCCTTTGCTTTGCAATATCATTCAAAGATCGTTACACGTCTGTATAACTGTTTCCCTTATTCCTTTTATTTAAGTTTATTTTTACGCTGTCGAGAATTGCTGTTTTTGCTGTCCTTTTAGGCATTAAGATCTTCGAGCGGAATATTTTAAAAGGTACAGCCATTTGCAATACATTTTTACTTTTAATATTTAGAGACGATGGTATATCGCGAAAATGTTTTGTGCCAACACGCCCTTGAAAACACTGCAGTTTGTTATGACATGTATGATTGGGTGGTACACGTATGACACTCCGTAGCTGTCTGCAGACCAAACAACAGGCATCAAATATTACAATAGCGGGATTCCTATTGGCTCAGTTAAATTGGGCAACAGCTCCACGTACAGCGAAAAGCCTGTCAGTTTTTGATAAGCTGGACGTACGTTGAAAAACAGCAAACAGTCAAGATTTCCTGTGATAAGCCATCATATCTATTAATATTACATGATAAAAGGATATGGTCACCGCTGTACGTTCTAGACCTCGAACGCGCAAAAAAATAGTCTACCCAGGCGGTTACCTTAAGTACAATGTCCGTAACTGGAGACTCGCAACTGAGTACGCTGACACGAAAGACACCACCTCGCCTTTTCGCTTCTGTATACCTATCTATTCTGTGCGACTGCAACTACGCAGCAGCCGAGTGTGCAACGTTCCTCTCGCGCATGAGCTGTTGATTCGCGCGGAAAATGCCACTACACATTAGGAACACTTGCTTCCCGCCTGCCGTTCCCCTCCAACCACCCCCCTCCCTCCTTTACCGATAAAAAGCAACCAAGCATGGGGCAAGCGCTGAGTACTTCCTCCGAGCTGTTGGCACTACTTCAAAGTCGCCGACAGGGTTGCCAAAAAAACTGACTACCCGCGCGCTACGATCTCCGATTGTTCGTCACGTTAGATCGTAACAAAGTCAAAAACAAAGATAAATAAATAAAATGGTTGTGATATGTAAAGCAAAAATTTTATGACCGTTGTTACGGGCCAGGGTAAATGTACATTTCTGCGGAATTAACAGTTCTGTCTATTATGTATTTTAAGCGTTTGCTGCTTACACTGAGAAATATGTTCATGCTTTTCTGGGTACACTAAAATACAAAAAAAAAAAAAAAATATTACTATAAGGGTATTCGTTAGCCTACACTACGGAGAATTATTTGAGCTTATGAGTAGAGACCTGAAAAATTCGCGTTTTCTTTTAGGCGCATGCTAGAGTTCCAGCAACTATATGTCTGTATCACGTTAATAATTGGCCGTTGACTTACTCGACACTTCCTGGAAGTATCCGAGCAATAATAATACTGTAGCTGAATACAGGCCTACTTCACAGTGTCAGCGAGCAGCTAATAAACACCTGCTGTCTGCACGATTTCACATATGTTCTTGGAGTCTAGCCTACAGGTTAATGAACCCGCGAATTTTTCAGGTCTCTACTTATGAGTATAGACGTGCCCTGGGAAAGGGGTGGTTTTGCGGGTTCAAACCGCCTCCGAATTATCAGCCTATCTATAGAGACTGGAAAAATTCGCGTGTTCGTTGACCTGTAGGCTAGCCTGCAAGTATACTTGTGAACTGAAGCAGACAGCAGGTGCTCATTAGCTGCCTGCGGTTAAAGCGATATAGGTCTGTACTACTAAGGTTAATTCTACTACAGGTTAGACAGATCAACGTTATAAGGTTGTCGCAGGGAAAATGTTGTGCCGCTTGAGCACTCGTATCGACAGTGCACCAAACTGACCAATCACAGAGCTTTCTTGAAATTCAAGTTGCATAAAGTTGGTAATTTAAAACGTGAAATCGGTTTCTTTACACTTTAAAATTAAATTAAATCACATCTATCGTATCCGAGTTGATTTAAATTTCCTTTTACTGTGGTTTCGTATTTTTCCCTGTGCTAAACACCCCCTTAAGAATACGTGTTTTCTTTCTAACCTGTAGTAGAATTATCGTTAGTATTAGTTACATTTTCATTATAGGCTCAGAGACACTCAGGAGATGTCAAATAAGTCAAAGGCCAACTACGAAAGTGACACAAACGTATACAGTTGTTGAAATTACAGCTTGTACCCAATGAATACGAGCATATTTCATGTCCCTACCTATCTAAATAGATGACCGCACAATTTGAGAACTATTGCATGCTTCCCCTCAACAAGTGACAAAACTGAAGCAAGCACAAAGACTTTTCATGAAACTTGTCAGTTTGTTTGTGTGCATTCTTTGGTTTTCTGTCGCCCCTTGTGACACACAATTTGCTGCAATGGCGTCTGCCCAAAATACTTCCTTAGTTTGTAACTTGTTCCCATTGCAAGAATACATCAAAAATAACATTGTCAGAAGTGCGTTTTGTTTTTCGTACATTGGCTCGATGGGCACATGTGGAACAGTTTCGTAAAATAAACGTATTTACGAACACAATACAACGCATTTGAAGCACGTAGTAAGTGGCACCGTTAAGGGGGCTGGAGCGCCAGAGCAGTGCATTTTCACAATTTTCGACGTAACTTTTCCCCCTTGCTTACTATAGAAAATCAAGACTCGACAATCCTTAGATTACACTATTGTACACCTTATTACTTTATTACATAGTCACAGACTTTCTTACTTTTGGAGCAGTGATGGCAGATGGCCAAAATGTCTCCTTTTTCCTATCTGCCATCACTAGGGAACTGAAAATTTTGCGTTTTCATTCAGGCACAAGCCATAATTCCAGCAATTGTAAGTTCGTTCTATTATCACAATTGGTCGTTGACATATTTAACACCGCCTTGAAGTAGCTGAGCCAATAATAACAATGTAACTAACTGCGGGCCCATTTCACAGTGTCAGCGAGCAGGCAATGAACAGCTGTTGTCTGCTTGAGTTCACAGAGATTCTTGAAGGCTAGCCTACATGTGAGTGAACCTGCGAATATCTCCCGTCTCTAGCCATCACTGCTCCAAAAATAAGACAGTCTGTGACTATGTAGTGATGTAATATGTTGTACAAAAGTATCATTTCCGGATTGTCGAACCTTGATTTTCGATAATAAGCGAAGGGGAAAAAATGTTTCGGAAATCGTGAAAATGCACTGTTTTGGCGCACCATCCCCCTTAATATAATCACCTTCACTAATGACAAGTACGCGGGGTTACATCTCACGGCTGTGCCCTGCGAATATCCTCGCGACGGTAGGTAGGTCGTCGAGGAGCGAGCTGAAGAACTCGTCGAGGAGGCCTGGGCCACGTGGCAGAGAGCCAGAACAGACGAGCATCGCGAGCCTTCCTCCTTCGAGATCTCTGTATCGATTGAGCTTTCACATAGAGGGGATCCGGCGCTGCTGGCCGGGGAACAGCCGGCATTACAGAAGCGCAACTGCCTCGTGCGTCATCCCAACCAGCAGTCGCTACTCGAATAAGAAGAACAAAACCTTGCCAAAGGTACCCGAAGTCTGCGTTCTGCTGTCTTAAAAATACAGGAATTAAAAAAAAACTAAAGATAGTTGAAAAACATCATGGCTCGTACCTTACATAAACACGGAACATATTAGTACGTTACAAACTGAACAGTGTTTCCTCGATATTCGTTTCGTAATATATGTTTAAATAAAGTCGCTGGTCTAACAAACCAGTCGGCAATACATTGTCCATCCAAAAAAAAACTCAATACAATTAACAGTGACAATTGACATATTTACTAACACGAGAAAGAGAGAATCGATGTTTTAAGGTTCTCTAAGGTTGGCAGTTACGTAGAACTACCTTCGCGTATCTTCGGCAAACATCAAATGAAATAAAATATTTTCTTACAGTGAGTTGCAGTTATGTTCTTCATTACTCCGGAAGCTGGGTTTACGAGGATATACTTTTCATGTACATTGCGTGCTTACTACCGTCCCAAGAAGCTTTGAGATAAAGTATTCTTATTTATAACTGCACTTGTTTTAGCGTAAACGTGTGAGTTGTTGAATTTTTAAACGATTTTCTTTTCATTTGAGATCAATGGACACAACGACGGCTTTAGAAGAAGAGGTCTGCAATGTTGAAAAGTTGGGTCACTTGTTAACTTATTTAGCCTTATTGTTAGTTTATATGTTCGAATGGTTATTACATAGAAATTAGCTCTGTGGACAAATGTACCAAGGTCTATAAATTAGCTCACTTGACCATTGAATGCCTCTACATATATTATTCATTGTAACAGATTGATTTTTGGACGTGTATAAAAAGGAAACGACACTACGAGTGGCCATCGATATACATATCACACTAATAATACAATGTCAGTTTGGTACTCGGAACAACTTCAAATAACTATATTAACTTCTGGGAAAGGGAACGGGCTGAGTGTACAATAGGTAAGGACTGGAAAATTTCGCGAATTTAATTACCTGTAGGCCAGAATCTATTATACTATGCATACTCAAGCCCCGACTATTGATCTACTAGCTGCTACTCAGTGGAACAACATACAATGAACCAGTAGACGGGGCTTGAGCATGCATAGTATACTGGATTCTAGCCTACAGGTAATTTAATTCGCAAAATTTTCCAGTCCATAACAATAAGCCATTCAGCTCTCCAATTTTTTTCCTTTCCCTACCAATCTGTAATTATTTTGTACACTTACAAAGAAAATCGTTGGTAACCCTGTTGCCAAACGATTACTTTGTAGAACTACTAACGTTTTCCTCGTAAAACGTGAAATTTTACACAAAAAAAAAAATAATCTGTAGTCCGCGTTCCACACGGCGTCTCGGTCTGACGAGGCCTGGACCGTCGCCAGCAGGACGTGTCGAGGACTCGCGCAGGGACAGCCGCTGTCCACAGAGGCGACACTCCTATGCCGCGACCCTGTCAGCTGGGGGAGTGTCTGCCCTATGTCCGACAACGTGCCGGGACGTGTTCCGTAACGCCGTGCCGCGGTTTGTTGGGCGAGCAGTTGGTAGGAGTGAGGGGAGAAGGGGGTAAGACGACTAGGTTTAACGTCTCGTCTATAGCGAGGCCATTAAAGACGGTGCATGGGCGTCACCAGGAATTATTTCAAGGGGGGCAAAGATTTAGAAATTTAAGTTTAGCTATCATAAAACTAGTCTATTATAAGCAAAAATTTATACTTTTTGTAGCGTCTGACGACACAGGCCATTGTTTTGCAGCATTTGACGCAAATTAAGATCTTTTCACAGTGCCTGACACAATTAGTGACCTTTTTTGTAGAGGTCTCCAAGTTCCAGGGGGGGGGGCAACTGCCCCCCTTGCCCCACCCCCTTCGTGACGCCCATGTGCACACAACTCGATAAGTTACCAGGAAACTGGAAAGGTAGTGGCAACTGCCCAGCATTCGCCTGAAGTGATTTCGGGAACAGTCATAAAAAAAGTATTGGTCACCATTAAATATTTTGTCATTATAAACCTGACTAAACATTTTTTGTGGTGACCACAACATTTTTTGCTGCAACCAATAAACGTTTGTAGCAACTACAAAAAATTTTGGTAACCACTACAAAAAAATTTGGCGAAGTCAATATTGACAAACATTTTGTGGCCACCACAAACCCGTTTTTTTCCCCCCTGTAAAGTAACTGAAAATCGAAACCAAGAGGGCCGGATCAGGCAGTCGAACCCGGGCCCTCCTTTGGGGGGAGTCTTTGACAATTTTATAGTAATTTCAGGTTTTGAGCCATAACATGTATTAAAATAATTCTATTATCAAAATTTCCTCTTCGACAAAGCGTATAGGATATATTCTTGGTAAACTAATTGACATAAATAAAATGGAATCTTTCATTAATTTATCACGCGTAATCATTGCAAGAATATTATAGGTTAACTTCCAAGAATTCTCTTAAAGAACATCTTGCCTAGAATAGTCATTTAAATATATTATTTACCATTTCCTCAGACGTTAGCTACTGTGTACAGGTTAATCTATATAGTTCGATTATTACAAACATTAGTTTATATATTTAATAGTGACAGGAAAGTATGAAAAATCTGAAAGTAAAAAAGTAGCTAGGGTTTCAAAAGTGCTAATTTTACCCAGAACTGCATTATACCATTGCGCCACATTAAACGGAGTTGAGCGAAGTAGGTACAGATTAGCAAAGAAGTTAATCAAAGTGAAGAGATTCTGGTCAGCGCTTAAACAGAGATGTTTTCAGCGTTGATATGAGTTCAGTAAGGAGGAGTGTTGATATGAAGGGGCGAAGAAGATGGGAAATCTACAAGAAAATTCACCAACCAACAGTATCGTCTGGCATATTTCCCATGTGTGAAAATTCTGGTCGACCCCACAGGGAGCAGAACTCGGATCGCCTTAGTGGGAGGCGCTTGGGCAATCGAGACCACGATTCGAAGGGGCGTGACGTAAAACTATACGATTAAACCAAAAACATAATCAGTTGTACGGTGATGATAGCGGTACATGCCGGGTTCTAACAGCCATTACTTAAGTAGTGTACTCGTCGGAGGTCGACGAGTGGTCCTCTTGCTTATAAGTATCAGAGTAAAACAAATTTGTATTAAAGAAAAAAATTGCTACTTCTGGCTCTGCATAAATAATTAATCTAAGATGGCGAAATCCATGCGCTCAGAAAAGCGATATGGTGAAAAATCATAATACGGAGGTTTGGGGAAGTAAAAAAATGAGGATCTAGCTACAGTAGCAAGATGGCCGCTGGAAAAGGTGCAGAACATGTGAGGCCAGTCACAAATATATTAGGATATTATTTTTTTTATTTTATATTAATTATAAAAAAGTTTAAATATTTCAGAATTTTACCTTCATTGACACTGAGGGCAAGGTCAAGCAAATCCAACATAACGTCTGGGGCCCGTGACGTCACAAGATGTCTGAAAATGTCTCAATCCTCCCACTCGTGTAACAGAACCGCCGTAACATATCTACTCACGCGAATTAATGAGCACACAGACAGGAGCATTACTTACGCGTCTGTTTCAAAGTACAGACAGCAACACCGTGCTGTTTCTGAAACTTAAAACACGCTGTCTTGCAGCCCTAAAATACGTCGTATTTCACGGGCGAGTTGTTTGACGACGGGCTGCTATTCGGAAGACGTTCGTAATTATTTTCTTTCCTGTGTAGTTAACGACTGGGCGTATACCAGCCAGCACGGCTTCTGGCAGCCAACAAGCTCACTTGGGTTCCGTGCCAGGTGTACAGACCTCGACTTCCGCGTCACAGTCGTTGTGAGGTACGAAGGAATCAGGAAGGAGAGTAGAGAAATGAGGTCACGTTTCATTCTCCCGGTACTACTATAGCCGTCGATGGGAACGGTTTGAACTATACGCATTCGTTAGGTCTACGAACGCTTCCACAAAACTTAAATACCGCTTTTTTTCACCCTTATTCGTTTTTGTTGGTGCCTCATGTATCATTCTTCTTACTGGCGAGCAAATTAAATTCGAGCTAGTGAGGGAGAGATTTGGGCCAGCGCTCAACATCGAGGTCTTTAGCGCTGGTGAGGGGCGACATGAGGTGAGTATGGAGCAGCGCCGGAATGAAAAGGCGAGGTAAACGGGAGATCCCTGAGATACCCCGCCGAACAGCGGCATCGTCCATAACGATTCCCACATTCCCACATGCGAAAATCCAGTGACCAACCACGTCGAGCATCGAACCCGGATCGCTTGGTGGGAGACGAATAGTCTGACCATTCGGTCATCGAGGCCCCGAATTGAATTCGCCAAAGGTTTTTCATTGGCCAACATATTTCCCTGGTGGTCATGGTGGCCATGTTCTTTCCAAACCATACCTAGCCTCGAACAAAGTTGGGAGAAGAAAAATACTTTCGCAGACGTGACGAGTTCGTACACCAGATATATAGAGCCATGTCGATGCCGGATTTACACCTCTCTCTTTAAATAAATACGATAGATACTAATAGTTAAGGCTGGGTTTCAGTCGCCATATTGGATTTTATTAGTCTTCGCTTTTTTGGAATTCTAAGAAGAAAAATACTAATTATCCAATTATACCTCAGATTGTATTTACATTTCGCTACAATAAGGACCTTGCGATTTAGCTATCAACATATGATTACGCCACAATCTGTGTGGCAAATTTTTTTTAATTCATAATTTGCCCGACAAATTTTGACGTAACTACACATGACTAGTCGCCGATTTAACATTTTTCTTCTCAGAATTCCAAAAAAGCGAAAAATAATAAAATTCAACATGGCGACTGGAACCTAGTCTTAAGGAAATCGGTACTATTAAGTTTCTCCCTTTTTAACACTGAGTTGCAGTCTGTCCTTATGTGTCTGTTGCTAGCGAAAATGGGAGGCAGTATTGTTCATTAATCGTGTAAATTTCTGCCCAATCACAGTTAAGTCGTGATGCACGCGTACGCGCACACACATATTCTCTCTCTGCATGTTTCCTGCATATCTTGACGAATATAGATTTGAAGACCCACGCTTACACCTTGGCCCTACAGACTCCTTAGTTGTTAGGGTAAGATATAAATTATGTTTCTGGCACAGCGAAGTCAACAAGATGGCAGCATACTAACTAGGGTAGCGGATTCCGATTGACTATAATTAAATTTTACTTACAAGCTTGTAAAAAAAACTCTTAAAACAAACCCTAGTCTGACGCGTGAAAAGCATTGTGAGAATCCCACGGGTAATTTACTTGACGCGAAACAGTTCAAATGTGTTATCAATACGTTTGTCTTAAACAAAAACACACACATTTTCGTCACATATCTAGCTGTCGCTTCGCATTGGCCAAGCAGGCTGTGGAAATTATTTCAGATCCCACAAGATATTTATTTGTTGTTTTCAGTTTTTTGCCAAGCTCGAGAGATCGTTCACACTTCACGAGCGTTCGAGTCGCACAGCGTAATACCAGAGTTAGTGTTTCTTAAAATATATGAGTTACTAGCATTACGTAAGTGGAGAAATACTTGCTCTTAGTTGGACAAGCATGCTGTAACTATATTCTTGGGACTGTGGAAAAGCACAAAAATGTTTGGTGCCAACATGTTTTCTAAAAGGACTATGACGTGATGCGTGTTATTATTCAAAAGAATTTTTGGCACGGCTTCAACAGTTTTTTTTTTTTTTTTTTTTTAATAATTATTATACATCGCTTACGTTCAATATTGACGTGTCAACTTATTAGCAAAATAAAATACAGTCACGACGAGAGAAAAACACCAGTTATGTACAACTTTAACTGAAACATAGCTTATCACTTGGCGATAAATCTCTACTGTTGCATATTTCTACAGGCAACTACTTTCATTAGTCGTGGCACTAATGATTCATAGCGGGTGCTAACAAGTAGGTAGACTGCTGTGGAAAAACTTTAAATTATAGCATTTACATGATTAAGAACTATTGAAACCGAGATATACAACTAAAATTAATGTTTAACAGCAACTTTATATTTATCAAAATGAATGTATGTTTGTAACTTACGCGTTCCCGTATCATTCATCCGATTTCGATAAGTTTTAGTGAGTTGTGCTTGCAGCTGCTAAGGTTTCTATGTATGTGTGTGTATATATATATATATATATATATACACACACACATACATATATTTTAGTGAGAAAAGGAGGAGGGGGTTGTCAAGGTTGTAGAACGGACTACTCAGACTCAGAATATTACAGTAAGTGAATAAATTTTCTATTGCAAAGTGTTTTGTAACAGTCATTAACAACCCTTAATCTCATGTTGTACTATTTTAAATAAAAAAATTATCCAGAATTAAGGAAATAAAAAAACATTGCCGTCATTTATCACTTTTAATAGTATCAGTGTTAATTATATTACATATACGAATTTTGAACTGCCGAAAATTATTTAACTAAACATTTTTTAAAATGATTTTTATGATCGAAAACCATATTAGAAAAATTATTGACAATATAAATACATATACTTACAAATTACTTAAGATAACTTGAAGCACTCAGACGGAACAAGCAAGACTAAAAAAAAAAAAAGAAAAAAAAAACATTGAATTGGAAGGCACGAGAAAGTACTCGCGTGCAATGGCTAGTACAATGAACATTTATGATCCAGCCACTTCTTGTTTATAAGTTACGACTTCTCCGTCGCTTGAATCAATAAATCACTATACCACGCAAGAGGTATAGTTAGGGACCCCTGTTTTTCGCGAAAAGAATTTTGCCCCAGTTTGTTTCATTGCCTCACGTGCACATCTACAATTCTGTTTCGTGGTCAGTGATCGGATATGTTAACTCTCTCAAGCCTTGGATTTCTACCGTCAAATCACAGCAGTGAGACGTTGCAGAGACTTTATTGTAATTGGCTCAGACAAATGATGTACGGCTCTTCATATAGACACGCTGCCAATAATCATGAAGCAGAATTGCAGATGTGCACGTAAGGCTTTGAAACAAAGTGGAGCAGAATACTTTTCGTGAAAAACCAGGGTCCCTACTCGTGTGCACGTCTGCAGCTCTGCTTCGTTGTCACTGATTGGATGTTTTTTTTTTTTTACTCTCAGTGTCTAGGGTTATATCCGCGAATCACAGACGTGTGGTGTCGCGGTTACATTATTATGATTGGCACAGTCACATGAGCGACTCCTCTGCACAAATTCGTGCTATACAATAACTAGCGATGGTGATTTACCGCGGGAAAAGTTGAGTATTTGCTAGGCTTCAGTTGAATGATGATATATTCCTAGGGGAGAGAAAATTTCGCTTATTCAACTACCCGCATGCTAGAATCCTTTGCCCTATGCATACTCAATTCCTGTGTATTCGGTCATTATTAGAGATGATGGTTTATCGCGGGAAAACTTAACTATTTGCTAGGCTTCAAGGTGCGTTCAGCTTATCAAAAGATTACTGGCTTTTCCTTGTACGTGAAGCTATTGCCCTATTTGACCTAGCCAATAAGAATACCGCTATTATAATATTTGCTACATGTTATTGGTCTGTAGACAGCTACGTTGTGTCAGTGTTTTCAAGGCTATGTTAACACAAAACATTTTCGCGATATACCATCATCTCTAGTCATTATATGTTCTAGTGAGCAGCAGCTAATGGATAAATGGTCGGGGCTTCAGTATGCGTATAGTATCTTTGATTCTAACATGTCAGTCATTGAATTCGCGAAATTATCCTGCCCCTATAAATCGCAAAATTTTTTTGATTTTTTTGTGTATAAATACCCTTGAAAACACTGTAGCTTCTTGTGACATGTATGATTGGGTGATATACGTCTGACACAGCGTAGCTGTCTACAGAGCAATAATAGTAATCACGTATTATAATAGCGGGATTCTTATTGGCTCAGTCAAATAGGGTAGCAGCTTCTCGTACATCTGAAAGCCAGTGATCTCATATAAACTGAACGTACGTTGAAACCCAACCAACAGTCAAGTGTTCCCGCGATAAACCATCAACTCTACATATTAGTTTACGACACTTTTATTTCCTACGTGTGGGCCCCTATTTGACTGGGTCAGTATTAATCCTGGTACCTACGACTGAACGTCTGTTATTTGCCTGTGAACAAGTACGCCGTGGCACACAAACGTCGGCCAATCATTCAAGGCACGAGAGACTACACAGATTTTGAGAAAACACTGGCAAAAAAGATAATCGCGATTTTTTACCATCCCTACCGATAACCTGACTGACTCAAGTTGGTGCTAAATTCTTTCCGCGGAAAACCAACACCTCTAGTGATAGCGGCCATGCATCCAGGGCATAACAAATCCTGGATGACCCCAGAAAACTATTACGATGACCTGTTTTATAAGAGCATAGAGATGAATGAAGTCAACAACTATGCCTTAGTATATGCAAATTTAAAATCACGGTGGCCGTTACGAGTTTTGTGATTTGAATTTTTCTTTAAGGACAGGTGACCATCACACCAAAGTTATGGTAGGTAGTCGGGCTTAAGATGAGTTTCTAGTAAGTTCTTTTTTGTAAAATATATGTTTTCTTGTAAGAATACGTCCGTAAGTAACTGTTCCAGGCACATGGTTTCGTTCCAGGAAAGATAACTGACTGCTATATGTAAATGCCACTTTTTACGTTCTTCTATCTTTATAGATAGGGAAAGGAGTAATTCGCGAGTTCACTGTCCGTCGTGTTAGAATCCACTGTTCTAAGCATATTCAAGCCCCGTCTATTCGTTCACTGTCTGTTGTTCCAGTGAGTAGCAGCTAACTGACAAATGGTCGGGGTTTGAGTATGCACAGGACAATGCATCGTAACACTCAGGTCATTGAACTCGCGAAATATTCCTTTCCCTATTTATAGATGATGGTCTATTGCGGGAAAACTTGACTGTTTACTGGTTTCAATGCAAGTTTGGCTTATGAAATGATAACTGGCATTCGCTTGTACGTAGAGCTGTTGTCATATTTGACTGAGCGATTATATTATTCCTATTATTAGTCGGCAGACAGCTACGGAGTGCAGGCGTATATCACCCAATCATTAGAGAGGATGATATATCGCGGAAATGTAGTTAATTACTACACATATGATTAGGTGATGTACGTCTGACACAACGTAGATTTCTGCAAACTAATAATAGGCATCAAATATTACAACAGCGGGGTTCTTATAGACTCAGTCAAATAGAGCAACTGCTCTACACAAAAGTTAAAGCCAGTCATCTTCTGGTGACCTGAACGTGCGTTGAAACCCATCAAACAGTCAAGTTTTCCCGCGATAAATCATCTTCTATACCAATCATACATGTTGCAAGAAGCTACAGCGTTTTCAAGGCTATGTTGGCACAAAACATTTTCGCGATATATCATCATATCTACGTATCGCACGTCCTCAGAGAGTAAAAACAGTGAAAATGGCTATAGGTGGAATTTTTAGTGAACTTTCGCTCAGTTTTCCGAAGACAAAGCAGAAAAATATATCCTGGAGTCTGTAGTTTAAACCTTTGGCTTTTGACACACGCAATAATAATAAACTGTCACAAATCTAATGTGCGTGCTGTTGGAATACAACGACCGCGATTGGCCACGGGATATAAGGTCTACTCTCACTCGTTCATCTCTTGCCCCCTCGCCTTTATGCGCAATGCACCCAACTGGCATCTGTCTTACCCTTGGGAACGTCTCTCGTCTCGTCGACATCGAGGTCATCAGAGACGTAACCAACTTCAGTCGCGGTGCCTGACCGCTCGACCTGCGCTCTGTCGCCAAACAAAGGAACTATCACAAGAAACGTCGCCATCGAAGATGTCTGAAGTTGACTCGCGAGTTACAAAAAAAAAAAACAACATTTGGTTTATCTACTAAATGTAACGTCCAAATAAGTTTAAAAAGTTCATAACGAACCACAGTTATATTTCGCATGTATCAATGTTTCCATATTGCAAATTCATGTTTTCGTTTGTTGTAAATACAATGTTAACATACTGCACATACGATAGTGTCATTAGTAGGGAAAGGAGTATTTCGCGAGTTCAATGACCGTCATGTTAGAATCCACTGTTCTATGCATATTCAAGCCGCGTGTATTCGTTCATTGCCTGTTGTTCCAGCGAGTAGCAGTTAACTGACAAATGGTCGGGGTTTGAGTATACACAGGACAATTGATTCTAACACTCAGGTCATTGAACTCGCGAAATATTCCTTTCTCTAGTCATTAGGAAAGCATTACGGAAAACAAGTTATGATGTTTTTGGAATTTCTGTGTCGTCTATTGCTACAAAATAAAAATAAGTACAAAGATCACCCATACAGGGAAAAGTATGCATGGATTTAATTAATCACGTAGTATTTTAAGAGAAAAAAAATTCTATACGAATGTGGAAATAGTAACCTGTGCCCTTAAAAGGCATCACTAGTCAAATTGGATTCATTATTTATCTTCCTTACTTTTTCTTTTTCAGAAATAGAATTTTGGCTTTACTATAGTGGTCGCATGGCTATCGAATATATATTGGGTTGCACATGTAGAAGTTTAAGTAAAAATCTTAGTTATTTCATTAAATGGCTACGGTGCCCGACGAGTCAGACTCTCGCCTCCCACCTTGGCGATCCGGGTTCGATCCCGGATTTTTCACGTGTGGGAATCGTGGCGGACGTTGCGGTTAACCGACATTTCCCCTGCCCTTCGTGTTCCGTCGCTGCTTCACTCTCATCTCACTTCATCCATTCCTCGGGCCGGACAGGAGGCAGATATGTCTCGCTAGTCGAGCAGTCGGTCCAACCTTCACCCCGGCCTTCTCTCATACGCACTGCGACCCTGCCAGAAGGCGGGAACACATGGTGGATGTTCATTTATTTATTCCATTAGTCCCCAGATACTGATGGACTGGCCGTGCGGAGAGTCAGACATGTTCTGGATAACATATTTACACCACCAATACAACGGTTGTTTCTTATTAAGATCATTTTTTTTGTAGAAAATGTACGGCGCATATCTTCGAGTATAAGTTTGGCAACGGCTCATGCATTAGTTATTTTCAGAGACCGTAAATGTGAAATACGTCTACCACGTGGCGTCGGAGTGCATACATTTGTTTGGCGCCATGTAAAATTCAGCTTTAATGGTCGGCTATATCGCACGGGTGTGTGAAAGATATTTTCTGTTAACAGATTTCGTAATGCGACGGTATGCAAGTGGTAATTGAATGTCGACGCCATTTTGCACACTATTCACAAACTAAATGTATGAGGAGTACTTTCGAACGAATTATAAATATCTGGAGCCACTGATATTTTATTTTTTGTCAAGAAATAATTTTGCGCCGAATTGTTTAACTGCCTTACGTGCACACACGTAACTTCGCTTCATGGCAATTGGCAGAGTGTCTTTCTGCTGGCGTCACTAATTTTACTGCGCCAATCAGAACAGTGTTACCGCCACACTGCACGTATAGGCTATGTGTAGAGCCCACGATGTTTCGGGAAAAGAATTCTGCAACAGTTTGTTTCAATGTCTTATGTGCACATATGAAGCCCTGCTGCATGGTTACTGGCAGAATGTATTATTGCACAGACGTGGCTCATTTGACTGTGCCAACAGGAACAAGGTTACTGCGACACCACACGTCTGTGATTTGCGAGTAGAACCCTAGACACTGAGAGTTAAAAACAGCCAATCACTGACCATTGAAGCAGGGCTGAATATGTGCACATAAGACATTGAAACAAACTGTTGCAGGATTCGTGGGTTCTAGCTATGTGATTAGCGGGTAGAATGTGCCGACACTGAGAGTTAAAACATTCAATCATTAAGCACCTGGTCACAAACTAGCAATAAAACTACTGTAAGTTTGTGTCACGTTGGCAATTGGACATTGGCTTACTTGACACTTTCTGAATGACGCTGAGTAAATAATAATAATAATAATAATAAGCAACATCATGCAGGCCCAATCATATGCCATCACTTAGCGAGCAGCCAATGAGAAGAGATTGTGTGATTTAGTGCAAATATATTCTCGGAGGCTAACCTACAGGTAAGGTTAATTCAACTATAGGTTAGACGGAAAATACGTTTTCTTATGGGAGAGTTTAGCACAGGTAAAATTTCTGCCACTAGTTTCGCTTCAATCGCTAATGTACCAGAAAAATACAAAACCGTAATAAAATGAAATTCAAATAGACTTGGAAATGACAAAAGTCATATAATTAAATTTTAAAGTAAAAATATATTGACTTCGCGTTTTAAATACTCAACTAAATGTAACCAAAAAATACGTGAGCTCTGTGATTGGTCAGTTTGGAGCACTACCGATACCAGCGCTCAAGCGGCAGAAATTTTCCCTGTGACAAACTTATAACATTGATCTTTCTAACCTCTAGCAGAATTAACCTTAACTAAATTAAGTGGGCTAAGGTTGGCACCTAGATGTTGCTTTGTTTGTTGTTTGTAATAGCAGAATATCAATATGGTATGTAACTATTGTACATGTCAATGAACCCGCGAACTTTTTTTTGTCTCCACCAATCACAGAACAAGAAGCAGAACTGCAGATGTGTGCCACTGAAATAAGTTGGTACGAAATTCATTTACCCCAAAATTAGTGGCTTCAATCGATAGAGTTAGTGATTTTTGGTGAAAAGAAATTTTCACCGCTTTGCTTCGATGCCTCACGTGCAAACCTGCAGCTATGCTTCATGGTTATTGGCAGATTTAATTGTCAGAGGCATCGCTCATTTGTCTGTGACAATCATAGAACGACGTTACTGTGACACCATACGTGTTTGACTTGCGGGTGGAACACCAAGACGTAGCGTTAAAAACATCCAATCACAGACCACGAAACAGAGCTGCAGGTTTGTGAGGCATTGAAACAAAGCGGTGCAGAAATTTTTCCACCAAAAATCACTGGCTCTATCTATGGATAACTGCAGACTAATTTTGTTTGGTTCTTATGAGTGATATTTAGAGACACGCAAAAATTCGCGTTATCATTTGGTAGCAGACTAAACTTCACTTTCCTACGCATAACAGAGCATAATCTTCGATTCAATTGGCCACGAATTTTTATGTGTTGTCATTTACGTGTGTTACGTCTTTACAGAGATTGGCCTCGCTACCGTGTAAGCATTCTCTGCGGCAAGTACGACAATATCGGCCAGCGGGAGACGTCGAACGAGCCTATAGTCACTTGGAGTCTAGTCAGTTGTCAGAAAATAACGCGAATATTGCATGTCTCTAGTGATATTGTTTTCTGTAGTCTTTGTATAATATGGCGAAACAATTACGGTTGGCGTTTATCATGCAAATACCCACTGTACTATATATATATATATATATATATATATATATATATATATATATATATATATATATATATATATATATATATATATATATATATATATATATATATATATATATATATATATATATATATATATATATATAGAGCAGCTGATTTTTGGTGAAAATGAGTTTGCATCGATTTGTTTCACTACCTTATGTGCACATCTGCAGCTCTGCTTCGTCACTGATTGGATGTTTTAACCCATAGCGTCTAGGGATTCTACCTGCAAACCACTGACGCGTTGTGTTTCAGTAACATTATTCTGATTGGCACAATCAAATAAGCAACACCTCTGCACAAATCAATGTTATCAAGTAACCAAGAAACAGATATGTAGATGTGTGCGACAGGCATATTAACAAGTTGGAACAAAATTATTTTCGTCAATAAACAGTATCTCCAACTGTATAAACGTTTATTATATTCTGCGACATCCACGAAATTCATAGAAGTTCATAACTATACTTAGGGATGATTGTATATCGCCAAAATTATTTGTGCCAACATACCCTTGAAAACACTGTAGTTGCTTGTAACTTATGTGATTGAGTGATATACTTCTGACACAACGCATATGTTTGCAGAACAATAACAGGCATAAAATATTACAACAGCGGGATTCTTATTGGCTCAGTCAAACAGTGTGACAGCTCCCCATACAAGCGAAAGTCAGTAATTTTTGGTTAAGCTAAAAGTACGTTGGAACCCAGCAAACAGTCAAGTTTTCCCGCAATAAACAGTAATCGCTATCTATACTAAACCTTGTCTGAAGTAACGGATTAAGTTAAAATACACTTCACGCGTCAAACTGCCGTTTATACACAAGATTATGTGTACTTCAGAGGCCCGCTTAGTTGGCTGTTGAAGCGCACTGGAATGAAGTGCGTTTATTCACAAAACTATCTTACGTCTTCACAATATACCTACGTTCGAATGGAAAACACATTTAATCGGACAGTTAAAAATTCTTTCAAAACATCACACACATTATAAATACTAAACAGAAGCCATCAAACATGCCTGAGTACTTCTTTTTCGAACAGATGAGGCACAGCATCAAATATTCCGCCTGATAGAAATCTGAGGGTTCTATAATGTACTTTAGTTCAGACTTTCAACAATAAAGTTATAGTCATCACTTAAAGTTCAATAGTTGCAGTGGTACAACGTAATCACTGGGCATCATTTGTTGAAAGTTTCTTGTAAAGTCCAACGCAGATTTCTATGATTTTGTTTTACAATTAGGTTGACATTTTCTCAGCTGCAGCAACGTGAAAAAGTAATTTTTAGAACTTTTGAGGAACTTGGTAATCATGTTTTTAATTAGCGGACGTCACTTTAGAACCATAGGGAAGCAGTTATAAGCGTGTCTTCTTTTCGTTGGATAAACGTATTGGAAACATTTTCAATAGATACACAAGGAAAAATTACTCTCCGTACCACGTTACAGCACATCTCACGCTGCAGGCCCACCAACTCTTTAAGAATGTGAGGTAATCGCCATCTTGAATATTTGTATTTTGTGTCATAGCTTTTCTTCTGGGTAAATTTATGGAACTTTAACCTAACTGTGGGATAGAATACATATTGATAGATAGAGCCACGATTTTATGGCGAAAAGATTTTTGCAACATTTGGTTTCGATGCGTCATGTGCACACCTGCAGCTCTGCTACATCGTCTGTGGTTGGATGATTTCACTCTCACTGGCCTTGGCAAATTATAGACGTACAGACTCACAATAGTCTTATTCTGATTGGTGCAGTCAAATGAGAAACGTGTCTGAACATAGACACGCTGCCAATAACCTTGAAACAGAACTGCCGATGTGCACGTGAGTCACTGAAACAAAGTGTGGCAAAAATCTTTTCGCGACAAAATCGTGGCCCTATTGATAGCATTTTAGACACCAGTCATCTTTATTCACCGTAACTGTTGTTACATATCTAATTTCAGTTAAGAAAGTAATACGATTTTTCTAACTGTAATTAGTAGAGACATGCAAAATTCGCGTTATCATTTGGTAGCAGACTAAACTTCACTTTCCTATACATAACAGAGCATAATCTGCGATTAAATTGGCTACGAACTTTTATGTGTTGTCATTTACGTGTGTTACATCTTTACAGAGACTGGCCTCTCTACTGTGTAAGTATTCTTCGCGGCAAGTCACGACAATATCGGCCAGAGGGAGACGTCGAACAAGCCTATAGTCACTTGGAGTCTAGTCAGTTGTCAGAAAATAACGCGAATTTTGCATGTTTCTAGTAATTATATCTTAAACAGCAGTAACAACAAACAAAGATTTACGATGTCTAAAATTCTATCAAAATGTATTCTTTTCGGCAGTTAGGTAAAGCTGACATAAATGTACTGAAAAGAAAAGTTATGACTTACAATACGAAAAGTGAAGATTGCGACGATATGTTGCTCTTAAGGTGTAAGTCAGTGAACTGGTTACGAAGACAGGTCCCCCCACGTGTCTGGGCAGTGTTGGCGCCGTCGTCAGGAATGTGTGGAGCGTACGTCTCCTTGTCGTGGCTGCGGGCCAGAAGAAACTCCCCCCTCCCCTTCCCTCCTAGACCAGGGTCCACTCTCTCAGACCCGTCAAGACTGTCGAGAAGGTTGCCTAAAACCCATCTACCTTCCTCTTCTAGCAGAACATCACCTAAAACAATCTAACAACACCAGTCACGCCTCTATATCCAGCCTGCTCGGAAAAAAATTGTTTGTAAGGGCTATTGTTAGGGATACGAACTTATAGCGGGAAAAGTTCATGGTTTGCTAGGCTCCAATATACCTAGTCTAGCAGTGGTGTATCGTGATCGTGATCCAAGGTATATAATATACGATTTTTGAGCAGGTAGACTCAATGTACCTACCGGTCATATCCCATAATGATATATTTGTGTAGAAAGAAGTATATTATTGGAAAATACATTCCTCGCCTCTTGTACGATACTGGAAGAACAATGTTGAGTATAGCCATTGCTGGAGCCATGATTTTGTGACAAAATTTTTTCAACATTTGGCTTCAATGCGTCATGTGCACATCTGCAGCTCTACAACATCATACGTAATTGGATGATTTTACTCATACTTGCCTTGGCAAATTACAAACGTACGGAGTCACAATGATATTTTTTCTGATTGCTGCAGTCAAATGAGAAACGTGTCTGAACAAAGACATGCTGCCAATAACCGTGAAGCACAGCTGGCGATGTGCACGTGACACACTGAAACAAAGTGGGGCAAAAATATTTTCGCGGCGTACTCGTAGCTCTGGTCATTGCGTGTTGACCGCATGACAGGAAACATGACCACGATACGCCACCGATGTCCAGAGATTGTAGATGGCGAGTAGAGGTACGTCAATTTCGCAGATACATTCCAAGTCAGGTTGATCGTCAATGACGTATACTACACTGTCACGTCTGTGATTAGCTGGCAGCTGTCATGATACGCCATTGACCGCTGCAAGCAAGCAGCAAATAAGGAAATAGTTCGTACGACTATCGCTTGCTTCCTGCTTGTAATGTTATGCGTAGAGACACTTGTTTTTCGCGAAAAGAGTTTTGCCTCCAATTGTTTAATTGCCTTAGGTACACATCTGCAGTTCTGCTTCATGGTTGTTGGCAGCGTGTCTATGTGAGAAGTCGTGTCTCATTTGTCTGAGCCAATTACAATAACGTTCCTGCAACACTGCACGTCTGTGAATTGATAGTAGAATACCAAGGCTCGAGAGAGTTAAAATATCCCATCACTGGCCACGAAGCAGAACTACAGATTTGCACGTAAGGCACCGAAACACAGTGAGGCAAAATTCTTTTCTCGAAAAAAAAAAAAAAAAAAACAGGGTCCCTAGCTATGTGCCAATGAATAATCTATTGTAGCCGGTGAGTGTATAGGACTGAGAAGTCTAGGCTGCTGCCAGCGTATTCTCTAAATTAGTGTAGCTTCCTACGTATTGTGTGATCGGATGATGGTAATGAGGCACGGTCACAGAATATTTAGGAATACAGATGTGAAACAGCAGGTAGGACGGCTATCTCAGTCACACACGCCGGAAAAATGGCTTCGCTGGCCAGCAACATGGCGGAAACACCTACCGCCAATCAGCGTACGGCGACTACCCTGCTACCTGGCAGCCAGGCCAATAGGAAACATGCCGTAACACGCAGGAGCCAAACAGACACGGGGCCCGTATCAAACGAACCACCGCATCATTTTACATCTCTATTAGTATTCAGTCTGTGGCACGGTTTAGCTGTTTACATTCGAATTACATGCGTTCTGTCGTAACGCACCAGAATTATAATTGGCTCAATCAAGATAGGTAACCTAACCAGTATCGAAAATAAAAGGGTCGGAAATTAATACATTGCATTAAAGCCTAGCAAGCAGTCGAATTTTCTCGAGTTCAATCACCGTTTCTTAAGGGCGTTCAAGTGGGGAAAAATTCATAATTTTATATTTGTATGAAATAGTGTTAGTTTTGTAGACATTACTTAAGAGTACATTAACATCTAACGGAAAAAAATTAGCTCATCTAGTTTTCCCGTAATGCCACTTCAAAGTCAAAATTTGCATATTTTTACTTCATACAAAACTTGAAAACCAGTAAATATAATGAAATGGAAAAAATCTCATCAAAACTACACGTCTCCGTCTACGGCTTGAAGCATATACAAACACATTATAAAATATTTCTGTGTTTAAAATAAATTTCTAAAAGTACCAAAAAAAATTTAAATTTTGAAAATTTTTTTAACATAAACATTTTTTTGTAACGGGTTTTAAATGCTACAGGCCATAGACAGTAACGCGTAGTTTTTAAATGATTTTTTTCATTTCATTATGTTAACTGGTTTTCAAGATTTGTATGAAGTAAAAATACGCAAATTTTGACTTTGAAGTGCCATTACGGGAAAACTAGATGAGCTAATTTTTTTCCGTTAGAGGTATATGTACTCTCAAGTAATGTGTACAAAACTAACACTGTTTCATACAAATATAAAATTATGTTTTTTCCCCACTTGAACAACCTTAAGGGCACCGCTTACCCGCGCGTAAGAGGCTCAAAAGCGACGGAGCAGTAAGGTCGACATTGAAGCGCGCATCAAATGACGCGTCACCTCAACGAGCCAAGCGCTGAACTAGCATGCAAGCTTCCCGCCGAACGGTAAGCGATGACCATATAATTTTATTGTTGGAAAGTTTGCAACGAAGTTCAGTGCAGGTCGCAATGCGAGTTTCACATACATCCGGTTAGTCTGAAAAGGCCGTTTTTAGCCATGTTGGAAGGCTTAGAAACAATGCTTTAATGAGCGTGGCGTCTTAACAATGAGGTTCCGGCCTTATCTGATGTTTGTTTTAGTTTCGTACGTTTGCACAATGGGCACACGTTAAATATTTTCGTAGGGAAAACCTGTTTCCGAACACAACAACGCATTTGAAGCTTGGGGTAGGCGGGCGCCTAGGTGGTGCTCGAACTGCGTGCAGCGTGTTCGGAGTTTCGTTTTTTCACAGAGACCGGTAAACGTACGCTCATAATGCGTATCTACGAAAAGAAAACACTCTTCAGACTACTTTTGAATGTGACTTTCAAGACACCACGTACATTGGAAGTATTATTTTAAAGCCCTCTAACTTAAATTCGGCTTTTTACGCGGTTTTTTTTCTCAAGATATATGCACCAATAAAAAATAGTTATTTTGTGATTTATAACTTTTAACAAATAGCCCATGACATACATTTCAGAATATGGTTTTAGTTCAGAGTGTGCTATCGTATCATGCAAATTTTGGCTTTGGTTACTTTCCTCTATTAGAGTACAACACAAACTACAAATGCCATTAGGAATGTCTACAAAACTAACCATATGTAGTACAAATATAAAATTATGACTTGTTAACACTTACCGCTCTTAAGAAATCCTACCTGGATCTGAGCTTCGTGTTGGAAACTTAGAAGCGAAGGAACTATAAGGACTTCCTTGATGCACAAATAAAACACCGCATGGCCCCAATACGCGCTAAGCAATGAACTAGCGTAAACGTTTTTCTATGGTAATTTCAAGAGGTGACTATATAAGTTTACTGCTGGGAAGTCTGTGGAAAAAATCAGAGGAATGCGTGCTATATAAAAGTTTCGCGTACGCTGTATAAAGTCAGTACATGGAGAGAAAATACATATGTATAGTCTCGTATTTTGTTCAGGTAAAAATTTTTTTGTTAGTTTAAAAACACGTTTATTTTATAATATACTACAAAGAATTTGTGATCTTTAGCCGTTAATGCATTTTGCAATGGTGGTGTGTGACTAGAGACCTGAAAAATTCGTGTTTTCATTTGGCCCCAAGCTAGAATTCCAGCAACTGTAAGTTCGTGCCACTTTCGCAATTGGCCCGTGACTAATTTGTAGAGACATGAACTTTTCGCGAAAAGAAATTTGCCTCACTTTGTGTCAGTGACTTGTGTGCACGTCTGCAGACTTGCTTCACGGTCAGAGATTGGATGTTTTGACATTCGTGTGTCGTGGGGTTTTACACGCAAATCACAGACGTGTGGTGTTACAGTAACCTTATTGTGATTGGTACAGTCAAATGAG
>PNEQ01130286.1:6389-27944 GCA_003012365.1 Medauroidea extradentata | reverse complement strand
TTTGTCGCGAAAAGTTCATGTCTCTACCAATAACTGACAACGAAGCAGAGCTGTAGTTATGCACAAAGACATTGAAACAAAATTTTTAAGTCCATGCTATCTAGTTTCTACTATTTCTAGCAATGCTAATTTTCTACGCCGAAACGAGAGCAGATATCAAACACCTGTAGTAATTTTGTTTAACCCTTTCAAATCATTGCGTCCACGAACGAGGAAGTGTTGCACCTTGGAGGAATTTATGGTTAGAACTGCACATAGTATGGAATCTGTGCTCAGTAGAGCAGGCGTTGTCTCGTGAAGATGACCTGGTTGGTGAATTCTCGTGTCAACCTGTACTATTAATTCTGACAAAAACACGGCACCTAGCACAAAGACACAGCATTGGTCGCGATAAGCAAGCAGGACAGAGGTACAGTGGGTACAAAAATATTGCCCGCCTGCAACACTCTAACTAAAAAACAAATGCGTGACTAAATGGGGTAAAATTGTCTTCTCCGCGTTGGCTGATTTTTTCAAGGCAGTAAATATTTAGTTAATTATGTAACTGACAAAACTCTGGTTAATTGATTTTTTTAGTAGAAACCGTATAATTTATTGGTTTAAAAATATTATCTATCTCGACAAAAACAATTTTAAACAAACCTGCCAGACAGATTTTTTATTTCTGCTAACGTCTAAGCTTAAAAAAAAATTATCGCAAAAAACATTAGCTGAAGAGCATGTCCACAAAATCGTGGCTGTACTAAAGTTGTGAGCTGATGGGGAGGATATTCGAACAGATCTTGATTTTATTGTGCTTGGTTTTTTAAATGACACATAATTCATCTTCCTTGCGTGTCTTCGATCAGCGGAATATTTCGTCGTGGCCGGAAGTAGCTTATATTTGCCCGGGTGTGCGAGCGCTCGTGTTTTGTCTCCCGCGCACAGGAAGCCACTTGCGAAGGTTATTGTGTTGGAAGGGAGTTCATTCAGCTGGAGGTTGTTGCTACCACCCGCCGACTGAACAATGGCGCGCAATTTTAATTACTTTAGTTTGCTGCGCGCGGATCGGAGTCGAACAATGGTCACGCAGAGCAGCACGACACGATTTGTTTACCGATGTATACCCTTAAGGCACCCGCCTACCCCACGCTTCAAATGCGCTGCAGTGTGTTCGTAAACAGGTTTTTTCTACGTAAATATTTCACGTGTGCCCATTGTGCCAACGTAAGAAAATAAAACTAACTTCAGACAAGATGGAATCTCATTGTTACGACGCCACGTTCATTAAAAAACATTGTTTATAAGCCCTCCAACATGGCTAAAAGCGGCCTTTTCAGACTTCCGTACTTCAAAATGTACTAATCAGATGTATGTGAAACTCATGCGACCTACACTGTACTTAGTTGCATACTTTCCACCAATAATATTATATGGTCACCGCTTAGTGTCCCATAGTAAAAACCGTTCGGCGGGAAGCTTGCACGCTAGTTCAGCGCTTGGCTCGTTAAGGCGACGTGGCGTTTGATGCGCGCTTCAAGGTCGACCTTACTGCTCCGTCGCTTTTGAGTCTCTCACGCGCGGGTAGGCGGCGTCCTTAAGGGTGTTCAAGTGCGAAAGTATCACAATTTTAGATTTATATTGTTCGTTTTGTAGACGATACTTGTGAGTATAGTTCCCTTTTACGAAACAATTTTTGCTTTCTTAGTTTTCTCACAACGGTGCGTCAAAGTCAAAATTTGCACTTTCTGCTGCCATGCAAATAGTTAAAAACCAATTTAACTACTTATGTGAAATAACATATGACGGGCTAAGTAATAAAACTTTTTAAGAAATCCCGTGCACTATTTTTGTGTTTTGAAACAATTGCTGAATTATCAACTTTTTTCCCTGTACTTTTGCGATATTTAAAAAAAAATGAATATTACGTTATGGTATTTTTAATGCTTCATTGCAAGGCTCATCGGATGTAAAGGCACAGTGCATTATTTTATTTAAGTAGGTCAATTGGTTTTCGCTATTTGCATGGCAGAAGAACAAGCTAATTTTGACTCTAACGCACCGTTATGAGAAAACTATGAGAGCTAAAATTGATTTGTAAGAGGAAACTTTATTCACAAGTATCGTCTACAAAACTAACACTATTTCATATAAATATAAAATTATGATTTTATCGCACTTGAACACCCTTAAGGCCTTGTTCTTTCATTTATTTCTTACAATTGCAAATAATTCTAATATTTTTTAATCTCTAGACGTTGTATGTTACGGCATCCAATCACTGACCACAAAGCAGAGATGCAGGTGCGCACGTAAGGCACTGAAACAAAGTGCTGCAAAAATATTTTCGCGAAAACTACCGGGCCCTATATATAAGTCTTAAAACTGTAGGAATGAATTTTTGATATAGGCCTATGTATTAATTTGTGTTAAAAAAAACAATATTTTCAATGCCACTGCAAAACTAAAGAGCGAGACCTTAAAATCTACTTCTTACTGCTTAAGAGGGCGTGGTACATAATTCAACGCTAAAATCATTAATATATTACTGTAGCATTCGTGAAGGCAATTTGCGAAAATTAAACAATAGTAATCATGGACAATAATTTTAGCCAACGTTTTAAACAAAATTGTTTCAGTTTTACGAAGTGCTCGCCTGTCGCATGAACGCTGATGTACGCTGTAAAAATGTGCTTGTAAATTTACCACACATCTGTTTGAGTGTGTTAAGAAAGTAGACGTGGCAACATTGTTTTTCATACATCAACAGCAGCGTTCTGATGAATATTTAGGTAACAGTAAACTGTGTACTGATGTTATCAGAGTGAGCAGTAACAATACTCAAATTTTGCTCTGTTTATAATCTGCAATATGTAAGTGCCCTGTACAGTGTACGAGTTGAAAGTTCCCATACTGTTTACGAAGATTTTTTTACATTGTAGTGAGTTACGCATGGTATAGTAAAAAAATTCCCAATAATTTTATATATTAAAAGAAGAGATGTATAACAATGTTTATATGCTTTAACTAGGCATATAGTATACAAATTAGAAACCAGGGGCGTAACGTGGTCGTGTTCCGAGGCCCGCAGTGTTAAGTAGTGACTATACACAACACTGAATAGCGTACAAGAGGCAAGGAATGAATTATCCAAAAATTAGAGATGGTGGTTTATCGCGGGAAAACTTGACTGTTTGCTGGGTTTCCAAAAATTAATAGCTTTCGCTTCTATGTGGAGCTGTCACTCTATTAGACTGAGCAAGTAAGAATCCTGCTATTATAATATTTGATGCCTGTTATTGGTCGGCAGACAGATACGTTGTATTAGACGTACATCACCCAATCATGCATGTTGCTAGAAACTGCTGTGTTTTCAAGGGTATGTTGGCATAAATAATTTTTGCGAAATGTCATCATCTTTACCAATAATATACCTGGGTCTACACAACACATGTTTATTGGATATACACACTGAGGCCACTTGATCAAAACGTTTAATAGGAGCTAATATTGTATGCCTTGGAACACTATCGCGGAAAGCCACTGCTAGAAACATTTTTGGCACCCCTCATAATGCAAGAAAACTGTTTTTTTTTTTTACTGCTCTACCTATAAAAATGCCAAGCTGATTCGTAAAACAAATATAGAAGCATTTGTTTGACTTAACGCCATATTGTAAACGAATAAATTATTGGGTCACAGCTTTAAAGTCCTTTATAAAAATAAGGACTAAAACGATAAAAAAAACGCACTAATTTAGTGCTCGGATCATGAAGGCGATATTATTCTTGACTTGTGCACAAAGCCTCGACCGTACGGTTTACCTTTTTACTGCCTGTGGAGGATTAAAAAAAGCCAGACTCGAGAGCTTCTCCCAATTAGTAAAAATTTGCAGATGCACAAGTAACGTTGAAAATTACCAACTCGTGAAATTATTGTCTTACAATTTTTCCAGAAAAACATTCCTAAAATATTTATTCCGCTTTCTTATATTTCAAAACCTGGAGCGAGTCTGATGCATACGTTCATGTCAACAGTGATCTTAAGGGTGTTCAAGTGGAATAAAAAATATAATTTTATACCTTATGAAATATTAGTTTTGTAAACGATACTTGTGCATACAGTTTCCTCTTTTCAAACAGTTTTAGCTCGCGTAGTTTGAACATACCGAACACAAAATATGAGTATTACTCTTCCATGCAAATAGTAAAAACTACTTTAGTTACTTACGAGGGCGTGGTAGAATAATAAGCTCTGAATTCTTCAATTGAGATCTACATTTTTTGAAAGTCAATACAGAAAAACTCCAAACATCAATCGTTGATGTTTATAATTGCCAACTTTATGAGCAAACATTTATGTAGAATTATGCACTTGTAAACGTTATCTCTTGCGTCGTAATTAAATGTACGAGACTTCGGCGTCAGAGATTGCTCTTCAGATATACGTTGATCTAGGAAATGTTTTTGCTCAGAAAGTTGACAGTAACTATTGTCTGGGCTTGATGTTTTTTTTATTTTTACGAATGGGCTTCGAGAAACCTACAATTCTGAATTTGTTCATTTAGCTCTGAATTAGGTATGTAAACCAAGAACTCTAAAGTGAAATATTTCACAGTGAAAAAACGTAATGTAAGCTACGTTGTGAAACATTTAGAAGCTCACATTGGAATATTATTATTTATTTTTAAAAAAATCGTCAAATGTACAGGAAAAAGTTTCAAACTCAGAAATTTTTTGAATTAAAAAGTATTTCATTCGGAAGTATTTATATGTTTTGTTACAGACGAAGGGCCCCTGAATTTGGAGAAAATTATTTTACACCTCTTTGTTTCAATGCCTTACGTGCACATCTGCAGCTCTGCCTTCGTGGTCAGTGATTGGACGTTTTTAAGTTTCAGCGTCATGTGGTTCTACTGGCAAATCACAGACGTGTGGTGTCGCAGTAACCTTGTTATGTTTGATACAGTCATATAAGTGACGTCTCTACATAAAAACACCTGCCAATAACTACGAAGCATAGCTGCAGATGTGCACATGACGCATGGAAACTAAGTGGTGGAAAAACTATTTTCGAGAAAATCAGAACGAGTGAGTGAGAGATTTTGGTCAGCGCTTAACATCGAGGTATTTAGCGCTGTTGAGGGGTGATGTGATGTGAGTATGGATCAACGCCGGAATGAACGTGCGGGGGAGATCCCCGAGAAAACCCGCCGACCAACGGCATCGTCCGGTATGATTCCCACATGCGAAAATCCGGGGACCGACCCCGTCGGGAATCGAACCCGGATCGCCTTGGTGGGAGCCGAGAAGTCTGACCTCTCGGCCACCGCGGTCCCAAGCGAAAATCAGAGTTCCCTGTACATATATCATGTCATGTTAATTCATCGTGAATTATTTTACTTAAGTAAGTCAGTTGGTTTTCACTAGTTGCATAACATGCCAATTTTGGCTTTGAGGTACCGTTATGAGAAAATTATGCGAGTTAAAACTGTTTAGTAAGAGGAAACTGTACTCACAAGTATCGCCTACAAAACTAACACTGAGTATATCCTATTTGAACAGCCTTAAGTGAAGTCCTCGACTGACGCATGAACGGTGTTTTAGCGTGCATTCTTTTTTAGACGAAACCGCTAAACTTATTCCTATTGCGGTAACGTACTAAAAATCGAAACAACGCTTCAATAAATTTTAAAAATTCAGAACGCTTGTTATAAATGTGATGTTCGTTCCTCTGAAAATGGCTAAAACGCCTTTATTAGACTGCTGCAAGTCTGAAAATATTGCCTGAAATCGGAAAGTGCAAAACGAGATGCAAGCATTGACTTTTATTTCATACTACCTAAAAATAAACTTTTAGTCACCGCTTAAATCCCGTAGGAAAATGACTGCAGGGAAAACCTTGCACGTGAGTTTGTCGCGCTGCGAATAGAGGCGATATGCTCCTCGCCAAGCCTGGGACACTGGATCTTATCACTCTGCTGTTCGCACACGTCAGACGCCGCAATTTAAAACCGGTACGCGCTCCTCTTAAGGGTGTTCAAGTGCGATATAATCATAATTTTATAATTTTACGGAATATTGTTAGTTTTGTAGACGATACTTGTGAGTACATTTTACTCTTACGAAACAATTTTAGCTCTCATAGTGTTCTCATAACCGGGTGTCAAAGTCAACATTTTCTTGTTACGCTGCTGTGCAAATAGTGAAAACCAACTGACCTACTAAAACAAAATAATTCACTGTGAACTTACATCCCATGAACTATGCAATAAAACACAAAAAACACAACGTAATATATGGAATTTTAAAATAATCGCAAATGTATAGAAAAAATGTTGGAAATTCAGCAGTTTTTTAAAATACAAAAACAGTTCACGGGATTTTTCAAAAGTTTTATTACCTAGCCCATAGCATGTTATTTCACTGTGAATTATTTCACGTATGTATTTTCACTATTTGCATGGCAGCATAACACGCAAATTTTGACTTAGACGCACATTTATCAGAAAACTACTCCGGCTAAAATTGTTTCGTAAGAGGAAACTGTACTCACAAGTATTGTATACAAAACTAATAGTATTTCATAATATAAAATTATTAGTTTATTGCACTTGAACACCCTTAATTTTTAGAGCAGGCGGATGAACACTGTTGCAATGTGTTATAAGTAGGGATGGGAATATTTCGCGAAATCAATTACCCCCATGTTAGAATCCATTGTGCTATGCACACTCAAGCCCCGTCTATTCGTTCATTGTCTGTTGTTCCACTGAGTAGCAGCTAGTTGACGAATAGTCGGGGCTTGAGTATATACAGTATAATTGATTCTAACATGCAGGTCATTGAATTCGCGAAAATTTCCCGTCCCTAGTTACAAGTTTTTTTATAAAAAAAAATACAACTGAACATATGTTCGATATCTTTACATACGAAAAGATAACATATTTAAAACTATGCTTCTCTTTTTTTTAGTTTTCTATAATACGTTTTTCGAAGCATGATTTTGGGGCACCTCGATGACTAAAAAAAGGCTTTTCAAGACTGCTGTCATGTAAAAAAAATACCAAACGCAATCATAAAACAGAAATAGAGGAACACGTGCTAGACATAACTGAACACTTTTAGTAAATAAAAAAGTAGGGTTATCGCTTGAAGTCCAATAGAAAACAGCCAACGTCCGAAACACACCATGCCGCGCCGCGCATTAAGGCCAGTGTAGTTCTTAAGGTCTGCCTGTTTCCGTACCTCAAAAGCAGCATCTAATCCCTGATGTATAGGACACTTAGGCCTAAGGATGTCCACGAGGTCAAAATACGTAATTTTACAACTGTACACCATATTGTTCGAATTGTAGACGTTATTATGACTAAAATTTCCACTTGTAAACATTTTTTAGCTCTCGTAGTTTCCCCATAGCGGCACGTAAAAGTCAGAATTTGCAAATTACGGGAACATCGGAATAACAAAAATCAAGTGACTTACTCAAGTAAAAAATTGTTCACTAAAATTAGCTGTTATGGGCTATATGCTGAAATATTTAAAAACACGCAGCGAAGTCCTTTTGCCTTTTAAAAAAATGCCGAAAATGAAGTAAATTGTCGACATTTTCTGATTTTTTTTTTAAATTTCAAAGGAATTTCATTTTTTCTTTATCTTTTAGCATATTGCCTAAAATATTTCATTTAGGTTTTTCAAATTCCCATGTTTCCGTAACTTGCAAATTCTGCCTTTGGCATGCGCTATGGGAAAACTATGAGAGATAAAAAAAATGTTGTAAGCGGAAACTATAATCTAAAGTAACATCTATAAAACGAACACTGTGACGTACAAATATAACATTGTGCATTATTCCCCACGTGAACACCCTTAAGGGGGACGGAGATCCAAAGCAGTGAATTTTCACAATTTTCGACACAACTTTTTCTGCTCGCTTACTATAGAATCGACAATCCTTAGATTACACTAATGTACAACTTCTTACTTTATTACATAGTCACAGTCTTTCTTATTTTTAAAGTACTGATGACAGATGGAAAAAATGTCTCTTTTTTCCTATACGCCATCATTGCTCCAAGAATAAAACAATCTGTGACTATGTAGTAATGTAAAAAGTTGTACAAAAGTATCACTTACGGATTGTCGACCCTTGATTTTCGATAATAAGCGAGGTAAAAGTTATGTTGAAAATAGTGAAAATTCACTGCTTTGACGCACCATTCCCCTTAATATGTATGAGTGAGAGCGGTGGGTGTTTCTGCAGAGTAAGAGTGAAACATCTCGCACCGCGGGAATCCTTATTAGCTCCGAACCCAGCCAGTAAAGTAGGCGGGGTAGGCAGGGATGTTTGCGAGAAACAACAGTATCATGAAGAGTAGAGATTCACCGTACCTTCTGGACCACCTCGCTTCCCGGTAACTGTTCCGCTCCGTGCTTCGCGGAAGGCTAATGCATCTCACGCTCTTGGGATTTTCCACCGAGTGTTTTGTTTGTTTCTCGGTTTCTTTTTTTTTTTTCCTTTCTTCCTTCTTTTAAACTGCCTGGCACATCTGTCACTCCCCTTCGCCTGTGCCTCCTCCTCTGAAGAGGGGTTTCGGAATTCACTAGACGGCGAGGGCAGCCGAGTGTTTTCCGTCTAAGTTCCATTCCCCTACCAACGGCTGAATGTGAAACCACAAATATTCGACGTTGCAAATTACGAACTTTGAAATCCAACGCTGAATGAACATAGTCATTTCCCAAGCCTTGAAGGTAAAAAATGTTTCTGTTACAAAGCTTTGTGGGTTCCTTCGGTGTAAAATGCTCGAGTGGTCAGACTATTCGCCTCGCATGAAGGCGACCTGAGATCGATTCCCAGTGGGGTCGGTCCTGGATGTTTCGTATATGGGATACGTGGTGGACGAAGCCATTGTTAAGCAGGTTTTCCCGAGGTAATTTTCTTTTCCACCGCCCTAGAATTACGACACTGCTCTGCCTGTCACGTCATCCCTCATTCATCTATGTCCTCCAGGTAAGAAGGGGGGTGGCGATGAGCTGCCACTACATCACGTGACCATAATCATGGCTGAAATGATTAAATGAGATTCCTTGAATCAGCGCGGGGTCCCCTGGACTTAACCGCAATTTTCAAAATTATAATAAATTTTAATTTTTTTATGTGTAATCCCCAAGTGAGGTGGTACTTTTAGTTTGCACAAGGCTATTATTGACTATCGTATATATATATATATATATATAATAGCGCTTTCATAACTCGGGTTTTCGAGGATTAGTACAGTCTCATATTTGGTTACCTGGTATTTAGATCAGATATTACAGCGTTTGTTTGGAAAATGTTCATTCTTGCAAAACAATAGGATACTCTATATTTTCATTTGCGCAATTTACTGTACCTCGGAGGCATATTACACTATGTCAATTTTTGTCAAAATGCACTTTCTACCCTAAGCATCACCACAGATTTTGTGGCACACTGCACAAAGTCCATGTTGTGTCAAAAAATTACATTTTACGCACTGAGCGGACGAATTCACTAGTGAATCAAGGTCTTGAATCTGCTCTCCTAAAAATATCATTTTTACATAGTGTCTTAATGCCTCCGATGTACATTGCACAATTATTCACAGCACAACTTTATTTTAAGGGCAGATTTTTTACAATTTAATTTAAAAGCGTTTATTTAACAACTAATAAACTACCGTACAGACAGTACCTATATTGTGACTTTCGTTTGAATTGAATCTCCAGGTACATCAGTAGAAGCAAGCAAGATATTTTAAAAAGTGACGATCATCAAGGCTGGCGCCTTGAAAAAAAAAACATAGATAATAATGTCATTATCGGGAACGACCAAAAATATAAATTTCCAGCGACGTAGTAGAAGCAAAACAGTTTGCTTGTTGTCTCTTGCGGTTTTTTTTTTCGCAAGGGAGTGTGTCTATATTTAATGTCTAATATGTATTTTCTCTATAGTATGCATTAGGGCAGAAAATGTATTCAAATAGTGGCGTCCAGGAACATGAAATAACAACATTTCCCATGGGGGTGCAGACATTCCCGCAATCAGTTTGTTGGCTGCATCTAGCGCGTGGCGAACTTGTTCCCGTATTCCAAGAACGTGATTCGCCGCTGCTAGCTCCCCCCCCCCCCCCAACCGTACAACAAACTCCATCCTCTCATACACCTCCGCACTCCACCAGCGAACCAGGCTCTTCTTTTCTCCACCAGCGGCTGACGCTGATAAAGGTCACGGCTGTCAGAAGCATTCCTCCGACGTGCGGAAGCCTGATAAACTTCAGGGGGTGAGTTCTGTCGACTGGGGGTGGAGGGGTGGCTCTGTTTCACGACGCGGAGTTTGCGGCGTTGCGCGCGGCTGTGCTTCATCCCCTCCATGCGGTAAAATTGGCAACTATGTTCCCAACTCTATCCACCCCTCTCTGTCTCTCTCTACGTCGCGGCGGCTAGTTACTGAGAACCGAAGGCCTTATCACGCTTTCGAGCTGCTTTCACATCTAAATTTATCAGCACGCCTGCCTGCCTCTCAAAGTTATCTCCTGGACGCGACTGTATTAACGTGACGATCGCCTTCCCACCCCTTCCCCCACACACACACACGAGTACCCACACCTCCCAGTCTCTACGCCCACGCCAAAGATACTCGCGTCACAGCCTTTCGACAGCCCGTCAAGCATCCAACCTAGTACCAACACAGCAAAAATAATTGAATGCTTAAGTGCGCCATCCACACGTGCTTCAAATGCTTTGTAATGTACGGGGAAAATATTTTTTTTTGCAGAACTGTTACACATGAGTCCATTGTGCCAACGTACGAAAACACACCTTGTTAAGATACTCTGATCATTAAAAATAGTTTCGAATCCCTCCAACCTAACTTAAATCGGTCTGTTCATACTGCCGTACTTCAAGATGTACTTATAGTATGCATGCGAAACTTAGACTGAGTCGTGAAATGAACTTTATTACAGACTTTCCACCAATTAAATTTTGTGGTGACAGCTTTGTGTCTCACAGTAGAAAGGTATCGGTGCGAATTTTGCCCGCTAGTTCAGCTCTTGGTGTTTGATGCACGCTGCAAGGTCGCCCATATAGCTCCTCCGCTTCTGAGCCTCTAACAATCAGTTAGGAGGTGCCGTTAAGAGTATGTGGTGCAGATTTAGCGCTACAAAAACAAAACATTTTTCTTGTGTGATACATTTACGGTGAACTATTTATGACACTGTAATTATGAAACTTCGATACTGGCGCAATGCAATACGCTAAAAGATGGTGTACTTCAGATTTCATCAAAACATTTGCTCAAAAACTGAACACTCTTTTCTTCTAACACTACTCTTTGTTTTTCTGTAGCCTTGTGACGTTTATTTCAAAAAACTCTATTAGATGGCCAAATCCACAAAAATTCAACCGAGGCACGAGTGATACACGAACAGACTGTACAAGAAATTGCGCCTGTCAGATATGCTACCTGGTTAGCTTGACGGCTGCGCGGGTGGCGGACAGTCCTGCCTGTGACCACGAGAATGACGTCACAACTCGCTCTGCCTGCCCATGTAAACGTCGCATGGCTTGACAGGGTCATTTTTTGAACAACTGCCCTTCCCGCCTGCTCACAGGCAGGGCTCCGCCAATCACCGTGCCATCATACAGTGGGGGGGGAGAGAGATAAAATTATAAATACAGTTTATTTAGAAACAATTCTGTACTAATGTCTCACTCATAACGTTTTGCGTAGCATAATTTCTTTTTATTGTATTTTAGATATTGGGCATAAAAATATATATTTAGCAAAGTGTTGTTTTATATACCAGCATTTATCGAGAAATGTCAAGTATGACGATTTTTCATGAAAAAAAATCTTTAAAATTCATTTGTTGAGAAGCAGTTAATTTAAACATTTGAATTCCTAATCAACACTCTGAGCTTGCTCTACTTGACCTTTACTCTTACTTAAAGGCTGGTGTGATCACAAAAAAAAATTACGGGTTTGAACCGAGACTTCAATAGCCTTAGCAAACCATGGTACACAGCATAAAGATGTTAAGTGTAACTGAATTTACGCACATCACTTCGGTTCCAAGATGGGTTGAATACTGACGCTGAATGGTTATATTACATCAAGAAAACAGTTCCTTTAACTGCTCCTAGATGTCAGTCAACTTGCCCAAAGATGTAAACTACCACACATGAGCAGGGTCTGTTAGACGGAGGGCGTTCGACGGCCGATCAGTTCCAGTAATTCCACCAGGTGATGCAGTAATTTTTTGATGTGTGTATTTATTTAAAAAAAGTTTTCATTGAAAACAATAATAGTTTCTTTGAAACAAATTATATATTTTATGCAACATTCAGCTTCCGATATATATACCACAACTTACTTCACCATTATGATTTCTGCTAAACTATCCTAGTAGTAACACTAAATTTTCCATCATTGTTGAAACTTGTAAACAAAAATTTTTTTCGTGGTAAAAATACATTGCAGTGACTCATATTTAAATAACACTTTTTTTTTCACGGCGACAAGCATTTCGTTGAGACAAAGAAAGTGTTTTTAGAACGTTCTAGTGTGTTTTTTTTCTCAGCAAAGTGCATTGCAGGTTGTGCTGGAACCTGATGGAGGCCGATAATGTAAGAATTATTTAAAACCCTGTTTAAATTTTTTTCAAAAATTTTTATATGTGTCCGTAATTAGTAATTATATACATAAGGCGTGGGTAAGGAGAATATTGTTTACATAACGTGTGTAATTACAGCGGTTACAAACTCTTTCAGGATAGACAGAGTACGCCGAAAACTATGGGAAATCACATCAATGTATGGTTGGAAACGCTTTACTGGCGCGGTAGTGACGAGACAAGACACAAAACAAAGAAATAATGGACACGAATAAGAGGATAAAACATGTTTATTAATTTTAATTCACCCCGCAGTGAGAGGGGATGAGAGAGGATAGGGAGAGTAAGAGAAAAAAAAACATTTACGAAAATCTACTCTCACCAGACATTAAACTTATATATTTATAAATAACTGACGTTACAGCGGAATGTGTGTTTTAAAATCAACATTTCTTAAACATGTTCACTGTCAGATAAACATATAATTTCTGTTGATCGAACGAGCTAAAATTTTTATTTTCGCAACTGCACTTGAATGTGTATGATGACCTCTTAGAGTTAATTTCATTCGAAAACGTTCATGAAAGTATAAACCCATAACCCCCGCTTATGTCTGTAAACCTATGAACAACGTATTCAAACCAGAAAGACACTAATAATTTTATCGCCGTGACCATTATAGGCGGTTCGGGATAAAGTGAACACTAAAAAAAAAATCCTACTAAAGTCATATTTTCAGACAATTCGTATCTTTCCGCACGTAACAGCTGACGACGGGGCATTTAGAGCCTCTCTGGACATGTCACTTGAAGCTGGCGCGTGTAAGATCAATTATGCAGTCAGTTGACCTAAAAATTACAGTTAAATAAAAAAATTTATTAATCATATATAGAGCCCGGTAATTTTGCATCACTTTGTTTCAGTGCCTTACGTGCGCACCTGCATCTCTGCTATGTGGTCCGTGATTGGATGCCGTAACATACAACGTGTGGAGGTTAAACCCGCAAATCACAGACGTGATGTGTGACAGTTATCCGTGTACTGATTGGCACAGTCAAATGAATAACGACTCTGCACAAAAACACTCTGTCAATAACCATGAAGTTGAGCTGAAGGTGTGCACGTAAGACACTGAAACAAAGTGGGGCAAAAATCTTTTCTCGAAAACTACCGGGCCCTAATCATATAAAATAAAATTATGTCCATTCGGTTCATTTTGCTTCAGTATGGTTGTGTTTAAATAGGAAAACACACGGAACTATATTGTGTAATTGTGCTGCCAACCACACAAGCAGTAAGGCAGCTATAGTTATGTTAAATTATGTACAGTAACGGCTAATGATATTTTTCAAAGGTAAAATTTTTAGTGCTCACTGTATCCCGAACGACCTATACCTATGGTCGCCAACAGCTATTGTCAATATAAAGAATTATGACTAGAGACATGTAAAATTCACGTTTTTATTTGGAGTCAGACTAGACTTCGCTGATATGCAAAAACTAGAGCGAAATCGGTGATTTCATTGTTCCAGTCTTTATGTGAAGTCATTTCGTATTTGACTGACTTACATGCTATCGGTCACTATACCGCAGAACTTGTGATTATTGGATCAAAGTGTTACCCGCTACAATCTACGACATTGTAGGCCAGTGGAAGACGTTGATCAAGTGAACAACAGTTTGCAGTCTAGCTTGTTTTCAGAAAACAACGCGAAATTTGCAAGTTCCTAATTATGACTGATTACCGGCTTCTATCACGCGAAAACAGTTCAGAAAAACATTTATTGTTGGTCCAGGGTCCTCTGCGAGATGTCAGATAAGAAGTCACCAGAAAAATGTGCGTTTTCTTTTGAACCAAGCACGAAATTAAGAGGACGTGGTACATAACTCATTGCTAAAAGCATTAATATATAAGTTAACTGTAGGTTTCTTAAAACCAATTTGCGATAATTATACAGTAACAATCCTGGATAACAGTTTTAGCCAACGTTTTAAACAAATTTGTTTCCAGTGTCTCGAACTTCTGAGGCACAATCTCTGACGCCGGAACCTCGTGCATTTAACTGCGGCGCAAGAGATCACACTTAACGAATTAGTGTTTTTGGATAAATATTTACAAATAAAGTTGGCAAATATCATTATCCAGGATTATCATTGAGTATTTCATCCTTAGTGGCTTCGAAGAAAGCGTAGAAATCAATTTATGTTTTCAGCGTTTACTTATCTATACGCACTATTAAGCAGCTATAGGTATATGTCACATTCTCAAACGGCAACAGAGTTATTTGACTCCTCCTGAAGAGCACTTGACCAATAATGAAGGAGCATCTAAATGCAGGGCCAATCGTATGGTATCTCTACTTAACGAGCAATCTGTGAGCAGATAATATCTGCTTGAATACACAGATATTCTCGGAGGCTAGCCTACATGTCAGCGAACCTACAGTCTTTTGAATTCTATCTTGTGCCTGATAGGAAATGCGGATTTTTCAGATCCCTTAGAGCCACAATTTTGTCGCGAAAAGATTTTTGCAACGTATTGTGTCAATGCCTTATATGTAGAGATGATGTTTTATCGCTGTAAAACTTGACTCGTGGTTGGGTTTCAACGCACGTTCAGCTTACCAGAAGATGACTGGCTTTCGCTTGTACGTGGAGCTGTTACCCTATTTGACTGAGCCAATAAGAATCCTGCTATTGTAATATTTGGTGCCTGTTATTGTTCTGCGGACAGCTACGTTGTATCAGACGAACATTACCCGATCATATATGTTACAATTAGCTACGGTATTTTCAAGAGTATGTTGGCACAAAACATTTTCGCGATATACGATCATCTCTACTTATATGGATAGACGATGGAATTTCACGAAAAATTTTTGTGCCGACATAGTCTTGAAAACACTGACACAACGTAGCTGTCTGCAGACCCATCATAAGCATCAAATATTAGAATAGCATGATTCTTATAGGCTTAGTCAAATAGGACAGCAGCTCCCCGTACATCTGAAAGCCAGTAATATTTTCATTACCTGAACCTGTGTTGAAACCCAGTAAACAGTCAAATTTTCCCGCGATAAGCCATCGTCTCTACTCATGTGCACATCGGCAACTCTGTTTCATAATTACAGGCAGCTTGTATTTGCCCAGACATGGTCTCTCATTTGACTGCACCAGTCAGAATAAGTACAGCCACGATTTTATGGCGAAAAGATGTTTGCAACATTAGGTTTCAACGCGTCATGTGCGCATATGCAGCTCTGCTGCATCGTCTGTGATCGGATGATTTTCTGTCAATTGCCTTGGCAAGTTACAGACATACGGAGTCACAATAATCTTATTCTGATTGGTGCAGTCTAACGAGAAACGTGTCTGCCAATAATCTTTTTTCGCGACAAAGTTGTGGCCCTAAGGTTGTGAGAGTTAAAACATCCGACTACTGAACATGAAGCAGAGCTGCAGATGTGCACATAAGACATTGAACCAAAGTGGTGGCAGAATACATTCGACGCCGGCAGTGTTGTTCACCACGCGTTAAGACAGTTTGCGTCACGACGCCGTGCAGACGCCAGGTAGACGTCACTACGCAGTGCGTGGGATGACAGACGCGACAGGCCAAACCCACGGCCAAGACAGCAGAACGCAATTAGCGGCTGTCGAGAGCCACCCGGGCGTGAAACAGGCGCCGACATGTAATTTTCCACGTGGTTGGCTGCCTTAACGCCTCTACACTATGGAAATTGGTGTTTATGTAGATGCCCGAGTTGGTTCGGCGTGATGTTTCAAGCGTAGGAGCTGAGGAACGTCGTTTGCATACCGCTGTTCATTAATGACTTGTAACTAGTGACGTAAGCCGAAAGGGTTGCGAGCAGTGGCGGCTCGTGGGTTGTTGCCAGGAGGGGCTGCAGTTGCCAAGAGCTGTACAGGGTTGTGCGCTGGTTGACTCTACAGCCACTGACACGCTGATGTGCAGGTGCCCCTAACTACTGAGTGGTCACAACACATCTAGTAGCCGGCAAATATTTCATGGTCGTTGGTCTACGGCGCGTTCATCAAGAGTGTACAGTTCCGACTTTCTGCAGCCCCACCTGGCAACAACCAACGAGCCGCCAATGGTTGCGAGAACTACGCTGTACAAATTTATTTGTAGGTTTAGGACACCGATCTAACCCAAAGGAGTGTTAACAAAGTAGGAACACTAAAATAGTTATATATTAATCTATGAAAGTGTTCCTACATATTTTTATAAACAGTCAAATCTACTCTGACGTCACAAGACTTGCATATCAACAATACTGATAATACGCTCTATTAACAAGCTGAAGCATGGAAAATGACTCATACTACGTACGTGTAGAGACGGGAAAAATTCGCGGGTTCGCTGACCTGACGGCTTGCCTCCAAGAACATCTGTGCACTCAAGCTAACAACTGTTCGTTTCGTTGGTTGCTCGCTGACACAGTCAAGTGGACCTGCATTGAGTTATAGTGTTATTATAGGCTCATAGATTTATAGGAGGTGTCAAATAAGTCATCGACCAACTGTGAAAGTAGCACGAACTTACAGCTGCTGGAATTATAGTTTGTGCGTGAAAGAAAAAACGAATTTTTCAGGTCTCCAATACGTCCACAATCTTAAAAGGTTTTTTTTTTTTTCATTGTAAGCTTTCATTGATGTCTTCGAATTATCCTTGCAATGGGAGTGAATGATTAGTACCTACATAACCGGGCATCGTCCGGTACGATTCCCAAGTCCGAAAATTCCGGGGACCGAACCCGTATCGCCTTGGTGGGAGGTGAATGGTCTGACCATCCGGCCACCGCGGCTCCTAGTGGATCATTGAACTCGTTAAATTTTCTTTTTGCTACATATTAGCATAGTCGCTCATATTTTCCATACTACTCGACATAGGTCTGCGAAACGCATGTGTATGGGTATTCTGACGCTGAACTTGTAAATAATGTCGAGGTACACGTAGAATCGATTCACAAGCACATATATCGATAAATTTCGAACGGTTTGGCATATAATTGTGGAATCTGTAATTCATAAGACTGTCACGACCACAAACAAGTAAATGTTCACTTTGTCTCGCTGTAGGTATTCAAAGCGAACAGTCTCGGGAGGTTGGCATACCTGCAAGGTGCCAAGGAGGTGGCGAAGTGGTAAGGTGACGTAACGAGACGATCAACAGGCCGAGCGGTAATAGCACTGTTTCCAACTCCCTGCCAATTGTCTTCAGTCACGCTATCTGCCATTTGTGATACTGGGCGAGCAACAATGGCACGTGTTCCTTCGCCGAGCTGCTGAGAAGTGGAGGACGCTAGCCGTGGTATTTTATCAACAGACACTCACAAATTTCAAGGAGACATTAAATATAGAACTCGTGTACGTACATGTTTAGTCATTCAGGTCAGTGTTTGGGAAATTCATCCTTTACCTCGCTTAATGGCATTATTCTATTGAGGACGCATTGGGGTAATTCCTCTTTAAGTTCTATACTAGAGTGAGCAACAAGATGGGCGTAACATGACAATCCTACATGGTTTACTAAATTTAAATTTTTGTACTGAATTTGTTATTTTTGTGTAACGAATGTTTATATAATTAAATAAATTAGAATATTTCTCTACTTAAAAGCAGACCTTTAAATTTATAGCCAGTATATACATGGCAAACAATACTATTAATTATTAAAAGCGGTTCACAGCAAAATACCATTGAGGTAACTTAAGTTACTTTCAAGTTAAAGTAATGAAATAGTTTGCCCATTCAATTTTTTTTACTGTCGTGAGTTTCGTTAACGTAATATAGTATAACATGATTTAAAATTTAAAAAAAAATTAATACTACTTTATATTTATTAGTATTTAAATAAACGAATATTTTATATCGTGCGTAGAATACAATGGGATGTAAAGAGACTAGGGGATATGTTTAAAGGGATTCAGAGGCAACACTACTTCAGGCACATTAGAACACCTCTATTAATCGATTTCCATCAATTGCCGCGTAACAGTTGGAGCATACATTTTATGAAAGTTATATTATTACTAAAGACACGAATTTGTAGCATAAAATTTTTTGCACCAATTTCTTTTAGTACTTTACGTAGGCTGTATGTCGGAAGCTCTGCTTCACGTTTATTGGCAGCATGTCTGTGTTTAGACACGTCTCTCGTTTGATTGCGCCAATCCATACGTCTGTCATTTGTCCAATAGAACTCTCAAGAAAAGTGAGTTGTAAAGCACCCAATCAGTGAGCATGAGGCACAGCAGCAAATGTACACACACGGTATTGGAATTAAATGGCGTATGAAAATGTTCGCTAGAAAATCATGACACTAATTATTTGAGTAATACTTCAATAAAAGCATACCACGTGGTTTTAATATTTTTAATATTTCATTAAAGGGCAGAGTGACAACAAGAAATTCTCAAAATAGCGTCCTCTCAAATGTGTTATTGATAGAGACTGGAATAATTGGCGGGTTCACTGACCTGTAGGTTAGCCTCCAAGAATATCTGTGCGCTCAAGCAGACAATCGATTCTCATTGGCTGCTCATTGATACAGGGATATCATAAGATTGGCCTACAAGTCGTTGCTCCTTCAATATTTGCTCAGCACCCTCCAGGAAGTGACCTATAGCGAAAATAACACGAACATACAGTCGTTTGAAATATATCTTGTGCCCAAAAGAAAACGCGAATTTTTTCACGTGCTTGGTCACGGACACTGACGATAAATATATTCCCCCCCCCCCTCCCTGGCACTTTTTATTTTTTCTTCCGACAAGAAAACCTGAAATGAGAACTCAAACAACATAAATAAACCAATCACAAACCTGAATTTAAAACAAAACACTCGCTGACTCGGTGTTCTAGTGTTGTGTAAAGTCACTAGAATCGTTAGCGCCAGTGTATTTTGCCCAACAGTGTAGCAGCCTGCGCCTTGTTTGATTTAAGTGTAGTAATGTAGCAGTTTAAGACGAATATAATCAAATACTCAGAAGCGCAGCACCACAGGTATCATTGACCCAGTCAGATGGGGACACGCGAATAACAGATGAAGAACTCACATATGGACATGTTACTTTGAAGCCTAGAAAGCAGTGCACTTTCCCCGCGATAAACCAGCGACATTAGCTATTGTTAGAGATGGTGAAATTTCCCGAATTCAATTACCTGCATGCTATAATCAAATAACCTATGCATACTCAAGCCATGTCTATTCGAACATTGTCTGCTGCTCCACTGAGTAGCAGTTAGTGAACACATGTTTGGGACTTGAGTATGTATAGGACATTTGATTTTAACATGCAGGTCATTGAATTCGCTAAAATTCACCGTCTCTATTGCGGGAAAACTCGACTGTCAGCTGCATTTCAACGTACGTTCAGCTGACCAGAAGATTGCTGGCTTTAGCTTGTACTTGAAGCTGTTACTCTATTTGACTGAGCCAATAAGAATCCTGATATCGTAAAATTTTATGCCTGTTGGTCGACAGACAGCTACGTTGTGCCAGACGTATATCAATCGCCCGATCATATATGTTGTGAGAAACTACAGAGTCTTCAAGGATATGTTGGCACAAACTATCGTCGCCATATACCATCATCTCTAGCTATTGTTAGAGGCACTGGAAAATCGCGGAAATAATTGAATGTTTGCTTGCTAGGCTCCAACATACTGTGTTTAATACTGAAGATTTTGGATCGGTATAGGCTGTTGTTTATTTGAAGCACGATTCTCTCTTCAACGGACTCTGTTAGAAATGTATTGATTTAATGCAGAACATGTCTGATTTTCCCCAAAATTATTCACATATTTCATGATAAAGAAACTACAGTTTATTGTAGACTATGTTAAATATTTTCCGGTGCTTCTAGCTATTGTATATTCTACGTAAGAAGAAACATCCTGACATTTATGCTCGCATTGTTTTCTGTTTTCAACTGGTTGGTGCAAAATTATTTTCGCAAAAAACTATCGGCTTTATGCACCAATATATAGACACAGCAAAAATTTACGAGCTTAAGTAGTGACTTGTAGGTTGGACTCTATAGTCCAATGTATTTTGGAGACTTTGCTGTCTTCCCATTGGCTGTTATCTCATTGGGTAGCCTGTCACGTTGAATGGACAGCCTGATGCTTGCTCTTATTTCCCTTGCAAGTTTGTGATTGTCGCAGACTTTATAAAAGACAAGTTTTATTTCATATGATATAATTTCGAGCAAAACTTACACATACACACATTTGAAGTATGGCGAGACCTAAAATAATTTCTTAAAATTTGTCTAGCTCCTATTAACAACCCATTACTGGAATTGAATCTGGTCGTCAAGTGAAGAGAGTTGTGTAAGAGGAGTATTCATTTCAGTTATAACTCTGGTGCAAATGTGTTTATGAGTCTTGCCTTCATCTCCACTCTTATATTACAGGTCTTTCTTTTGTTTTTATTTCAGAAGTTATCTAGTGTTGGTCGCACAAAAATTGAATTAGTAAGGAGAGCAGAAACGTGTAAAGCGAGAGCCTGACGACCTTCATCCCTCATCCTTTCCATCATCGTCTCCATCCCCTCCCTCTGCCACATGTCTTCATCAATTCCCTTCTCCGCTCTAAGTTCGAGATTGTGTTTCATCACTTTTTTGTGCGGTGAGTTGGCATACAATTGTAATTATTGTGATCATGACGTAAAAACGGCATGGTCTAAAGCAATTTTCATCACCATATTCTATATATTTGTGCTAGAATTTTTTTTTTTTTTTTTTTTTTTTCATATTTTAGACACAAATTGTGACTTATTTTTTCTTTCATGGATTTTTTTTTCGCTTTTGGTTATGGCGTATTAGTTCATCATAGTCAAAATTTTGATGTTTTGGGTACGAAATTAAACAAAACTGGCTTACCAATATGAAACTTTTCACATTGGATTTCTTAAT
>PNEQ01130285.1:0-15725 GCA_003012365.1 Medauroidea extradentata | reverse complement strand
TGGTAGATGGCACAGGAGCCACTTCGTGCGCTATTAAAGGGATGGGAACCTTGAGATTGGTAAGAGTGTTGGTAGGTGTAGAAGGTGGGAGTTTGGGGCGTTCTAGTTTGTTGCGGAGGTTGAGTGGTCATCTGAAAACAGACATAGGTGGTTTGGAAAGAAGGTTTTGGGACAAGATTTTATAGCCTAAGTTGTGAATAGTTCATTGTTTGCCTAGGGCCTTCATGATATGGTACCACCCGAAGGATTTAGTGTTTTTGGCTTTGGTAATGTTGATGGTGTTGGAGGTGGCTCGTTGGATTGGTTTTTAGACCAGGGGTTCAGGATAGCCTATGTTTGTGAAAACTTTGGCTATATGTTGGCACATTTTGTTAATGTTACTGTAATGTGCCCAGGGGTGCCACCCTACAAATTTTTTTTTGTGTCTGCTTGATGCTATTTTTAATGAAGGCGGCAACTCTCGACATACCAGGAGCAGAGCACAACTGGCCTTGGCATGGTAATATGCATAATTCCAATGATGTACGGTTGCTTATACTAAGTAAATAGTAAATATAGAGTATGACTAGTAGCGGTGAGCCGTGAGTCAGTTTCACTATTGGTAACTAAACTACTGCTCGGAGTGTAAGAATAAAATAGCAATTATGTATCATTATAATACAGTAAAACTCGCTTAAGACGTTCTCACGAGATACGTTTTCCCAGCTGAGTCGTTTGGTTCGTTTGGTCCCATTACTTTTGTCATAAGAGCCATGGTTAATACAGTGAACCCTCGATAACTCGGACTAAAAGGGGGGAGAAGCTGTCCGAGTTACGATTTGTCCGTGTTATCGAGGGGTGTCCGGGGTGGTGGGGTAATCAGTCATTAATCACAAGAAACGTGAAGAAATTAGTACGCTATCATGTCTACAAACAAAAGATGCAGTAAATACTGTTTTGTACATAACTATTGTATCTAATTACGGGAGAGCCGCCATGCTATGGGAAAATTAACGCTAATGTGGAGGACTATAAAAGACTGTCTAACAATGTGGGCAGTCAGATCTTTATTAATTTTTTTATGCGGCTACTACTGGCTGATCCTTTTTTTATCTCTGTGCTGGAAGATGGCACCACGCACCCTTCTATCACATAAAAGTTTTCGTCTGGCTGGCGACAGCCAATGTGCGTGCACGTGTGAGAGATAAGAAATGATCGTTCGAGATAAGCTAGGGAGGTTGCGAGCGGAAGTAGTCAAGGTCAACCGGTAGTGTCTCATGCAATAGAACACCGCACGTGACCACACGCATCTCACACAAGATGTTTACATTGAAAAATACCTTACATCCGTATGTCACAGCGTAGGGGCAGCAGCCAGCTGCTAGCCTGATATAGGTGATTCGGAATAAAGTGAGCACTAAAAAAACCCCTGATTAATTTATATTTTCTGCCAGTTTATATCTTTCCGCTACATGTAAACACCAACATTGCCACGTGCTTTTATTTACATAGTCTTGTACAATGTTTACATTTACGTTAAAGTGCTCCGATAAATTTTATCTACAATATGTACTCATTAAATGCACGGGGCTGAATACATGCTATACTCAGTAGTAATCTCAGTTATAAATACCTGCGAGTTAACGTCTTAAAACACTGGTTTCTCTGCGTCCACTCTAACGGCGCTATTAATTACCGTTACGAATCTCGTAAATCCATGCACAGTATATTCGAACTTTAAATTAAAACCGTCACTAAAAAAACACACGACACACGCAACTCAAGAATTAAAATTCCGTTCAACATACTGCAGTGAACGATGACGTTGAATGTGTTTATCAGAAACCCATATTCATTACACAACGGAAAAACAAACTGAATGACGCAATGCGGCGAAAACCTAACTCTGATGCCATCTGTCGGTGAAATTTTAAAATTACTCTGCGGCGCGAAGCAATAGCGCCGTGTGCCAACGATAATCGACTCGGTTGAGTCGCTTTGTACTGCCGCTGATTAAATAGAATTATACAGTCAGTAGGTATGTCAGTAAGAACTTAAAAAAATATTTTAAAGTATATTAAATACAGAGAGGTCGTTTGGAATTGATGTTTCACTAATGCTGTATTCAAATAAGAAAATAAACGGGACTACATGCAGTTATTCGCTACCAACCATACAAACAAAAATGTAACTGTTGTTAATGTTGGCTTATATGCAGTAACGGCTAGTGATTTATTTCAAAGGTTAAATCTTTAGTGCTCACTTTATTCCGAATGGCCTATAGTTATTCTTCCCTCCTACAAAGTTACAAAAATAATTTTCTTCGTATACACGAATAAAAAAGGTACTGTAATTAACAATACTTCTGGGTTACTGTAAATCTGTGAACACATTTTAACGCTACTAATTTTAAAATTTAATTTTATGTATGTAGGCCTAAATTGCATCATAGAACACATAATTTACATCTTCACTCTTACACAAATTGTCATATTATAAAGCAATAAAATTTTAATCATGGTCTACAGAGTTACCGTATTTACTCGCGTAATCGTCGCGTATTTTTAACCAAATTTTAGACCCCAAAAATGAGGTGCGGCTATTATAAGGGGTTTTCAAAAACCTTCTACATTTGTTTGGTGTAGAATATAACAAATGTACAATTTTTCTATATTTACTCGTTCATAACGTGACCATTTCTTCTAAAATAAAGAGAAAGATTTTGTCGGTGTATATTAAACATGGAAACATTAAAACTACAAAATCGTGTTAATCCATTCACGTGCGTCACTCAATGAAAATTATCCTGCATAAGACGTTTACATTTTACGGTCCATTACATGTACACTATTATTTCCCGTGAAGTAGTTTACAAACAAATCCGATTCACGCTTAAAATGTTACATCAACAGAGCATCATCAACCAGCGAGCGTGACTCATCGTGTCCAGCTTGGGCATGGATGTTGTGTTGTTCTTTCACCACTCACATCGACTCTTGAAAACATTGTTGTTAAAGGGGCGTAAAACCTTCTCACCAATTTTTTTACATCGCAATGTGAAGCAATGATTTTTAATTTTTCTTTAATGTCCGGAACAATTTGTTTTGCAACCCTAAATTCATTGCACATACCAAAACAAAATAATTTTCCGTTTATGTATCATTGTAACCCGTAGTTACCGTCATTTCACAAGCACCAAGCTGAAACGTTTATTTACGACACACGTGCGTGCCTGGCTCGCAGGACGAAGAGGGAGGAAAGATAAAGAAGTGAGAGGTCGGGCTGCTGCGTTGCATCTTTACTCGCGCGTAGGCTTACCAGACACTGATAAGAAAGGAGGACATTCATGTCAAAAAGGAGGACATTTCAGTAAAAAGGAGGACAGTCAAAATACTGAATAAGAACGGGAAATATTTTCTTAGATCAATGATTACTGGCGTCTGTAGCGATGCCAAAACATGAAATATTTCCCATTGTCTCAACAACAATGTCGAATGTATGAGAAGCAATGACATTTCGAACAAATTCTTCTGCTTTGGTTCTAACACATTAAAAAATTCTTGCAGTTTCCGAGACTTGAAAAATCATCTTACTCAAGCTAGATGTACAATCCATTAATTTAAAAGAATTTTCTCTGTGACATTTTTTCAGACACAATGAGCAAGTATGGTTTGTTGTAAAAATAGCCCTGTATTAATATATAAACACTGTTACTTTTCTAGCATTTTAATGCAGAAGGAGCAAAATCGTTTTTACACAGAATCAACTCAGCTCTGGGACCTTTTCATGTACGCACTGTCTCATCCTACTAAAAAGCCGGACATTTTTGAGCATCAAGAAAATTCCGGCCGGACGCAAAAAAATCCATAAAAAGGAGGACATGTCCTCCTTTTGCCGGACGTCTGGTAACCCTACTCGCGCGTCGCGCGCCTCGCTAGCAACATTTTATCACACGGAACTTGTCAGATATTTACTGTGGGATTATTAAAGGCAAAGTAGCGATGGACGACTACGTTTTAAAGTTTAATACATTTCTAAATATAATATGATAAATTTAAATCCAACAGAAACGATTTTTTATGTATTTTAACCAAAAAATAATTAAAAATTATTAATTTTTTTTTTAAAATTCTGTCCGAGTTATCCGAAGACCGGGACATCGAGGTCCGAGTTATCGAGGGTTCACTGTATTCCCACATATTACGTTTTGCCACGTGCCTGATTTCCCGTGTAATACGGTCAACTAAAAAAAAAAAAAAAAACGTACGCGATTTTCTCTAGTAAACCAACTGAAAGGAAACTGCAACTGCAAGAAAAATACCGCATTTGTTCACGTTTGTGTACAGTCATCATAGATAACTGACGTGAGATGTAGCGTTCCAGACAGCGAGCAGGTACACTCAGGATAGCCAACGCAAGCGCGTACACGAATAAATACAATCCGCCATTGGTGAGATCACGTGCAAACCCGTAGCAGATTGACTGTGATCGCATGTAATGCTAGCGCTCACAGCGCAATAAATTCAAGATGGCGCAAGAGAATTGTCGCCACTAGCACCATCGATTGTTAGGAACGCTATCGATCGCTGTACCTCCGTTGGCAACATTTATCTCTTTACGTGCGTTCGTTTGTCTTTCTTTACGCAAACGATAACTAACCTAAATTTTGCGAAACGTGTTTGAAAATGTTACATTATGAAAAGATGTGTTTTAAAGTCATTTCCATTTAAGTGCAGCGTGTTTAGATGGTTGTGTAACGGCAATATAATTTAAAAATATAGGAATTATTGATAAAACAATTGATGATCATGGAGAAGTGTGACGAATTCGTGGAAACATTTGTTGACCCGAGTAAAGAACTTTCCACCCCTTAAAAAATGCGTACTGTAACTGTCTAAATTCGCGGTAGCATTGCAGAAAATTTGTGAAATGCTGGACAGTGTTAACCGAACGGTTTATTTATTTATATATATATATATATATATATATATATATATATATATATATATATACACTCATAAAAAAAAACCAATAATAATAATATCTCTTATTAACATTTCAAGGTGTTCTCTTGAAATAGCATGTGCATGTACCATGAATCTTCCCATAACAGTATATTCAATCCCAATATTAGTAACTTAAACTATACCAAGTTTTATGTTACAAAATATGATAAATGCATTGTTTGCAAGGATACTATCACTTCGATTTTACCTGAATAGAGTTTTTTAAACATGAAAACAAAAGCACTAAATAAGGTAAGCTGAATGAGTTTTCCGAGATTTCCCTTAATTTAACCTTCCCACTATTTACACTTTTTCACTCTGTCCCCCTGAAAAGTGTAAATAAGGGATTTTACTGTACATTAAATTGTCCTTGCGACTCTGAAATAATATTTAATATAGACTCCACCTACAGCAATAATGACTTAAGTTTTAAAATCAGTTTTCCCATTTAAGATGTTTTCCCAGCTAAGAAGTTTGTGGTGTAAAGTCCCTTCAAAAACGTCTTAACAGGGTTTTACTGTATTGTTAGTTACAGTATATGTAACAGAGGAATAACCACAAGTATAAGATTTCAAACTTCCACATGAGTATTACATTTCAACATAAACTAATAATGTTCCGACACATTTGAATCAGCATGGGATTTTATGGAATTTATTTAAGTAACTTTATTGTGTAAAATCATTGCAACTCCATTCATTTCAATTTTCTTGATTTGTGTTCAAGAATCTAAGGTCACTTGTCAGACAGGCTGGTTGGTAGAGGAGGACAATGAGCAAAGGATGTTGGGTGATTTCTAAGGAAGTGAGTGTCGAATATTTATGATTCTGTTCTGTTATTTATTACTATATTTTTTTACATGTTATGAAGAGTGTGAGTCTAATTGGTAAATTTCTGGAACTTAAAAGAATTTGATTTATCTTTAGTCTTACACCCAAAATAAAATAAATAGTTCCTCTAACGAGAAAATTCCTGGAAGTATGCCATTTTAATTTCCATGAATCAGGCTGTGAACCACATTTGGGCAACACCTCAGCAACCGACGACCAGGCCTCGGCCTTCTTCTTGTGTTAGCTTCCTTCGGTGAAACATCGTCTTGCAGTAGCTGTGCAAATGAGAGGGTACGTAAGATGTAGCTCGGGCAGGCTGGGGTCTACCGCCATGTGGACCTTATTAATGCTTAATTGAAGTCTCATTTCTTTTGCGGAATGTTCTCAGCAGGCGGACATGCAGCTCACCAGCAATAACTGTTATTTTTGTTAATTTTCAAGTTTTTTGTCTTCGCCATGTGGCAGATGTAATTTATGAACAGTGAAAAGTATTTTTCTTTTGTGAATAAAATGGTGCACAACAAACTGAAGGTGCCGGAACAGAAAACCTGATCATGAATTTCTTTGAGAACGACGGCTCCCTTGCACGACACCCACGTGAATAACCCGAGATAAGAGAGTGCCTCCGCTGACTACACTATATGTGTGACACTGGTACCACCACATTACTGCAAGCTGAACACATGTGATTGGCTCTGATGGCAAGGCTGTAAGGTAGTGAAGGTAGTGAGTGTAGTGACTTTTTGGCACGGTGTGGGTGACAGCTGTTGAAATGAAGATATTGAAAGTTGTTTGTTTGTTGGTTGTGTGTGGACCGAGGTGTGAATGATGCTATTACTGTAGTACCGTATTTACGCACATAATGGCCGCACCATTATTTTGAACAGCTTAAAGCAGTATTTTAAAAACCATGAATAATGGCAGCACCCAATATTTTTCAACAGGGGACACAATGCAGTAAAACTCTGTTAAGATGTTTACTAAACGATCAGGTTTTGCTATGGATTTCGGTGAGAAAACATCTTAGCCAGAATGGCAAAAATGTGATCTGCAAAACGTGACTGTTGCAAACGTTCGTCGATTAGAAGCACAGCGCGCCGGCACGCACGACTAGATCCTCCGTTTTTCGTGCCTATAAGATGTGGCGGACAAACCGAGAATGAGCATCTAGGTACCAGACACAATGAGTCACTCTCGCTAGTTGATGCGCCGTTGGCAGAATGAGTCACGCTCGTTGGTTGATGATTCTCTGTTGATAACGTAACAGTGTCTGGAAAGTTGAGACGTTTTAAGCGTGAATTGGATTTGTTTATAAACTACTTCACGGGAAATAATAGCATACATGTAATGGACCGTAAAATGTATACGTCTTTGGCAGGATAATTTTAAACGATTATCAATGAATGACGCATATGTACGGTTTAACAAGATTTAATAGGCCCTTTTAATTATTCCATGTTGACTATACACTGATAAAATACATTTTCTTTATTTTTGGAGAAATTGTCACGCTATGGACGAGTAAATATAAAAAAAAGTACATATGTTATTTTCTACACCAAAAAAATTTAGAAGGAAATTTTTCGAAAACTCGTCATAATGGCCGCACTCCATTTTTTGGGCATAAAATTTGGTCAAAAATATGCGGCAATTACGCGAGTAAATACGGTACCCCTATTTAACGAAATGCCATGGGACCCGAAAATGTTTACTCTAAATCGATGTATCATTAAATCCGACTTCAAATATTTTCACCCTCCCCCTCCGCCCAAAAAAGTTAAATCCTATGGCATGTTTCGTCAGAATTTAAGGTAGTTTGTTAGCTCAAAATAATAACTAAACACATTTACAGTCAACAGATAAGCCACAGCCATGAAAGGAAAAAAAATTGGCGATAAAAACTTCCAGTTGAATGATCGGCGAGTGCGCGCATGGTGAGTTAGGCGGCCTTGTGCACCATCAACACGTGAGAATTGATGACTAACTGCCGAGCTGTCAATTTTCCCGTCTCTCCTATGCCCGCTCCACCAACAAAATTCAGCTAACTCCCATGCAAATTGGGGAAAAAATTACAATGAAAACTGAATTAAAAGTTTGCGAGAGAGTGGTAAAATAATAACTAAACACGTGCTGCGGCGGCCACTGTAACTTTTAGACAGCCGCGCTCATGAAGGTCTGCTCGCTAAAAATACTCTGCACTCGAGCATTTTTTTTGCATTGGAGAAACAAATTATTTATGTTAACGGTAATAAACTCGTAAAATGTCTGCATAAATAATATTTATTTGATGGTTTTAACACGGGGCACGAGAGTAAATAATCACGCCGGAAACTTCAATAGAGCATGCTGGGCTACAGCACATTGTAACGGAGACGCAAAGCACTATCTGTGAATTAGTTCCAGTGCTGTCCACCGCTGCGCTGTAGAAACTGGGTACCTAGATGCTCGTTCACTCGCCAGCCGCTAGGATGAGGAACTAGGCGCGCTCGTTATGGAACACAGCATCACTTGCTCGGCCGCGCCGGCACGTACCTATCTCAAAATGACTTCTGCGCCCAAAAGTTTAAATTAATTTTAACTTTTTTTTTTCCACGACAGATGGTTTAAGCTTTTCTAAGGCGAAATAAGTACAGTGAAACCCCTTATTTACACTTTTCAGGGGGACATGATGAAAAAAGTGTAAAAAGCGGGTAAGTGTAAATTAAAGGGAAATAACAAAAAAACAATTCAGCTTACATTATTTAATACTTTTGTTTTCATGTTGCTTAAAAAACTCTCTTCAAGTAAAATCCAAGTGGTTGTATTCATACCAGCAATGCATTTATCATATTTTATCACATAAAATTTGGTACAGGGTAAGTTACCAATATGGGAATTGAATATACTGCTATGGGAAGATTTATGGCACATGCACATACCATGAGAACATCTTAAAATGATAGATCCGATTACTTTTTTTTTATCGTTTGGTTAATTCTGTTTAGCACTTTACCATTTTTTGCAATGCTAACACGAATTTAGACAAAAACAGTACACAATTGAATGGAAATGTAAAAGTTCTCTATTCAGATCATCACAAGTTTCCACGAACTCGTCACGCTTCTCCGTTATTACAGTCTGTAACTATTTTTGTTTTATCGAAAATATCGGTTATTTTTTTTTCCAATTATATTACCGCTTTTATAACCCTCTAATACACGCTGCACTAAAATGTAAATGATTTAAAACACAACTGTTTATGATCAAACATTTTCAAACATGGTTAAAAAAATTTAGGTTAAAGTTACCGTTATTTGCGCTTACAAAGACAAACAAAATTTGTACGTAAAGAGATCAATGCTGCCAACATGAATACAGCGATCGATAGCATTTGAGACAATCTATAGCGCTAGCGACAGCAATTTTCTTGCAGCCAACTTGAATTTATTGTGCCGTGAGCGCAAGCATTACACATGATCACGGTCATTCTCCTATGGCTTTGCAAGTGATCAACAACCTTGTTGTGCTGTTTCTTTTTTCTTCTATTTCCAAACCATTTTAGATGTCTTTTCTTTGTCATCTATGACTCTGAAATCTCGTGTTTTTATGTCTTCGGATGGCGAAAATATGGGCAAAAAATGTAAACAGTGTGAAAAATCAAATTTTGATGATGTGATAAGCGGTAAAATTTAACATTGCACTAAATGGCAGACAAAAGGGACCTAAAGAAAAAAGTGCAATTTGCGGGAAAATGTTAATATGAGGTTTCATTGTATATACTGCGGTCAGTGCTACTGATTTTAATAGACTTGCATTACAATTAATATTCCATTTTATCAAAGTCACTTAGTTATTTAATAATTTTTTTTTGTTATTTTTTGAAGGTACCGAAAATCCTTTAGTTAAATCGATGTTATCGTTATTCCAGAGTTTGTTAAATCGGGACTGTACTGTATGTAGTGGCAACTCGAAATCAGGAAAACTGCATGTATTTTGGAGAATGAGCAGGTGAAGTTAAGTGAACTGTACGTATTCAAGCTGTTTAGGAAGAGGATTAGCTATACAACCTCAACAGAAGTGGTGAGGGCCCTGCCACCTATAAGCAGTATCTATGAACTCAGACAATAGGAACTAGCTCATCAGTAGATCACCACCAGGTCTCAATACTATAAGATATCACCAGTCAGCTTCACACAAACATTTCACTTGCATCTCCTCATTAACCTCTACACATCATCTTCCATTTGACTCTTTCGAATATCCTGCCCTATATCGGTTCAACCTTTGGCCGCTCTGTGCATCAGCATTGGTAGCCACATCGCAGACAGCCATGTCTCTTTGCAGCAAAACATCATGATACGCGCATCTGAGATTATTTTTCATCCTATATTTTTGCGTGTAACTGTCAAGTACGAAAACGTAAGTACTTGAAAATATTAAATCTGTTAACATAGTGGATTTGCTGGCATATAAGACAATTTTTACATATTATGATGTTTCAAAGAATTGCGTTTTTCATCACAAATGAAAACTAGTACCCCGTTTATTTTAATAAAATTGACGGTACGAAATTTTGATGAACGTCATTCATAATAAAGGACACTTCCTCGCAGCGAAGATGCGATCGATGCGAGCGTGTGCCGAGATACTTTGTATCGCCAGCCTACAACTCTTGGGCGGAGAAAACTAGGATCTAGGTCCGCATGCTTTCATCCTTTGTCTTGCAAGCACAAGACTCTCTGGCGGAAAAAAAGAGCATCTATGTACCGTACCACACATTCACGTGGCTGGCAGACAGCGCACAGAAATGTTATGACCCTGCAAGCAGCTGTTGTAGCCCGGCGTTGCCAAGTTGCGCGTGGCGTGCCTCAGTCCGACGTTGCCAAGTCACGTACAACTGCCGGCAACTGATGATGCCGGCATGAGTCGCCAACCGCCGCCGTGCATTTCCTTGGCTCTTGGGTGCCCGGAGGGCAGTAGTAGACAATGTTATTTGTTTGTATGTCAACTATGATATTTATATGAAGGTAATAAATGTATTGAAAATATTAAAACTACAATTTTAATGTTCTTGGCAAAGGAAAAAAATATTTTTCTGTCGGGAATTTCAATATTAGTAATTTACTTTTTTTCAAGATTTTATACCATCAAAAAACCATAACTTGTCTTATATGTGGGGTCGTCCTATATGCCGACAAATACGGTACCATGGCTAAATTTAGTGTGCTTCGTAACACAATATTTTACTTGCCTTCACAACAGAACATAAAATCTCAAAATATTCTTTTAACCATGTTTACTTAAACGTGACCACTACACTGTCATTGCACTACGCTAATGGAAGAAGTTTCTGCTCTCTCATTTGTATGTATAGACTACAAACTTTCCCCTAAAACGGCAGGTGGTGACCTTGAGTAAGAATTTTTTCCACCCCCCCTTTTTTTTCCTGAACCACTGGACAAAGTATTAGTTCTGTCAAATACAGAAAAATAGTCTTACTTCTATTTATGAAGTTTATGAATTCGACATTTTTAAACACTTCTGTGGAAGATACAGAATGGCAAAGATTATAGATTGTTAATACTGCATACCTGCCAACTTTTCAAAATGACCATCAGTAAAATTATCCAGAATGTCTAATTTTTGCGTAAACTGCACGCGACAATTTTTGTGCCAAATCAAATCAGTCCCTATGTCTTATGAACTGTACAAATAATAACACGTAATATTTTTTAACGTTTATTTGTTTTTAAAGTAGGCATAGTTATCAAGATTTAAATATGTAAAAATAATTATTTGCCAAGTTACACTTTGAACAATTTCCTGTTCCATTATTACTTTGAACATCCATCATTCTTTTATAATTCAAAATGTACACTTGCATCATTAAACAATCTATAAGCACCGTTACAAATATAGTTTCACAAAGTTTGATATAAATCCTTCAAAGCCTACTTACGAAAATTCATGTTTAATTCTGCAATTTCCACGTAGGCCTGTAACTTCAAATAGTAGTTACAGTTAGGTGCTTCATACCATCTTCCATAAATTACTAATAAATGCCATGAAAAAATTACATTAGTAGTAATTACAAACAGTTCGTTTATATCACATAAAAATATTATTATTGCATGTATGCTTCACAATAGGAGAAAATAAATTTTCTTTCATGTTCGCGACGGTATAAACACGCGCTCAATGCATCTTTCCAACTTCAAAATTTCGTCACATCACACTGTAGTTATACGTCATATTCATCACAACAGCGGAAAAATGTTTTTAGTTTAAAGTTAAAAATTTATCTTCGAAGAACACAAAAAAGCGACCACTTAGATAAGAAACAACACACTCGTCGCTTAAAAACTCCTAACATCACGCACATCGCCATATTGTAACAGCCCGTACAAGAAAACCACAGATTGGCTGCTAGCTCTACAATACGGAAATAAGAAAACCGGGAACAAAATACAATATATACCAAATTTTGTTATTGGTTCCTCTTGTGTTCATTGTATCCAACTGCTGAATCCACAGTAACTACTGATTTTACGAATGTTTATGCACAATAGCAGAGAGAAACAATACTGTAAAACACGTTTCATGTTGGTACGGTTGTTTAAAACATATCTGTCCGCTAGTAATTTGTAAATACTGACAGAAATGTACACATAACATTGCCGAACATCCCGAAATCCGTAAAATTTTCTTGTCCTCCGTAAAACCGTAAAACGTATGTACTTTCCGTACATTTTACGGACAATCCATAAAAATTGGCAGGTATGATACTGACATACTCAGTGCTGCTAAACAGAAAGCCTATACAAGTGCACAGGAGAAAATAAATGAGGATGGCTAATAGTATGCCTGTTCGTACTGCTGACACACAGCTGACTTTGTGTGGTGTCATGTCCCAGACCCGCCTGCCCAACCCACTGTTGCCAAGTATCCCGAAACTACTGCCAACATACCAGACTTTTTGCATTGCAAATTCCTGGACAATGTTTGCATTTTGCATGAATGTTCAAGGTATTTTTCATAAATTTTCACAAGTTTTCATTCATTGTTTGCTGGTTGAGTAAGCCTTGCACCATACATATTCAACTATATCATACCTCATAAAAACTGCATGCTGTTTATTTCGATAAATACTGTAATTGTTATTTACGAAAACTTTCACAATTGATTTCAATTACACAATGTCATATTAAAAGAAAACATGCTAATGCCATTTTTACATAAATAACTTAGTATTTACGTGCACATTGGCCCCCCTATGTGTATTACACGAGAAATGAGAATGTTAATGTCAGGCAACCATGTACCCCCCCCCCACCCACCCCAAAATTTGGATCACAGAAATGGGAGTGCGCAACTTAAACAAATAATTTGTATTTGAAGTCCGCGTGCTATGCGGGTAGTTAACTAGTGTGCGTGGAAACTTGACACTAGCATAGTAGGCTAGGAACACACGCACAGTCATGCAGGCGGAGGAATGCTGAGCTGGAGGCGCGAACGGTAACTAGTTACTAGGGGTGTACGAATGGTGGTTTTAGGGTTTCGAATAGTTTTCAAGCGAATATTAATTTTTTCGAATAAAGTTTCTAACATTTTTCGAATAGTGATTCTTCAAATTTTGGTAGACCCTATACATTTGCTAGTGCATAATCTTGTATTTACAAGGAGATATAGAAATGCAATTTGCTTTATTAATAGAAGCATAAAAATGTAGCAGTTTTTAATTGATAAGCTTAAACATTCTTAAAATATATGTGTTTATGTTACTTTGTACCTGTTCTTACTGCAATATACAACGATTTCTACTCAGTTTTATTTTGTTATGTTTGTGAGGAATCACAAAACTGTTTTTGTAAACGAGTGCTTATTACAGATGGCACAGCTGATCTAGTTTACTTCTTCCCTACATGTATAAAGATAATAAGATAAAGTACTTTCCTTCAATATTTTTGGACTAATTTTTATACTACAGAAATTTGTAAGCTAAAATATTACAACTCTACGAAAAATTATATCTTTGTGTGTAGGAAACAATGTAATGCTTATGACTAATCATTTTTCAAACTAATTTTGGTAAAATAACAGTGAAACTTCCTGTTGGTTTCACATTTGGAAACATACATAGTGTAATGCGGCTCTGCTTCACCGCTCTGTAGTTGTTGTATTCTAGATGTTGGAAGTACGTCGCCGATGTCCCTGTTCGCGGCAACAGAACATGACGCGTCCGTCTACGTTGTTATTTACATGTTGGGGGTTATGTTCCTGTTCGGGGACGTCAGAATGTAGTGGGTCTGCTTCACGTCGTCTTCGTCGATGTAGTGGTTGTTGATTCGGGATGTAACTCTCCTCCGTTGCTATTGCAAGTAGTTAGGCAGAAAGATGGCAAAACACAGCGAGCTGATGTAGAGGCGGTGCCTATTATATTGATGCCCGGATAGCAGTGAGCTTAGTCCAAAACAGATAAAAAAAAAAAAAAAAATAAGAAGAAAATTTATATCGGCATTTTTTTATTTAACCTTTCTTTTGGCGCAGTTTAACAGACACAGGCAATTACCATTGCGAGTGCTCGCCCAGAGTTAGTTGAGGTGACTTTTCTATCTACGGATGACGACTTGCTGCTTCCCTCCGCAGTAGTACTTGGTCCGGTACTTTATCTACCCTAATTCTGACTACGCGGCTATCAATACCTACTTCTGGTTACATTACTAGAAATAAACAGGCAGTATGCCAAAAGAGAAACAAATAGAGACTGATTTCTCCTAATGAATCCGTCCTCTAGGCTTCACAGCCCCTCTACCACATCTACCACGTCCTCTTCCTGCCACCATAACTCCCCAACTAATCAACCACTCAGCCGGCCATCTCCCGGCGACCGTTCCCTAGCTCCGATGAAACACAACTAACTTTCCTGGGCGAACACCCGAACTTACTCAGCCGAGCAGCGGAGTGATACATCAGGATCCAACTTGCCTAAAAAGCTGGTTAATTGACATTTATAACCTAAAGATTGTACGTACCATAGATACTGATAAATTTACAAAGCGTTTAATTCCATTATACCAGCTAAATATTTATTTGTTTATTAATTGGGGGATGTGCAGCGTCATCAATCTGTCGCGGATCAACACCTTCACGGAGTTTTGCGCCCGACACTACCACCCACGTTGATCGAGAAACGCCCTGCAGAGCCCCCGCATTCCAGCACGTCCATGTACGTGCCTCCAAGCGAGTGAACTCTGACCTGCCTGCCAGATAAATTCATCCAAGCAAGGGCTAGCTCAGAGCTTATTTGAAATTTTAAAAGCTAGCACTTCTCGGTACGTGCTTCCAAGCAAGAGAACTACGACTAGCCTGCTACATAAATCCTGTAGTGCCCAGAACACAGTTCAGACATTGCATCAGAAAGTTGTTCGCCTCACATACATGTTATCAAGGCTGACCGGTAGTTACACATCCGGTACAAGTTATTATAGAGTTGTTTGTCAGACTCTGGCCGCGTGACTAGCCCTCACATGACCAGTATTTCCATGAGGTCACATCCTGTTTGTTTCACCATGTACTGCCTCGTGACCAAGTCAGTAAAAACCAGTTATTTCAGTTCGGTACAAAGAACACTGCATCGTGCGGCCCAGTCGAGGCGAGGGGTGTAGAGGAGCATATCTGCTTGGTAACTATTGCCAACGCCCAGAGAGTGGAGGGGGAGATCCAGTTATTCCAAGCACCACACCCAATCCAGTATATATGGAGGCAGCCATATTGAAGACGCCATCATTCTGCAGGGAGACCTACGAGACTTCATACGTCGTGCTGCCTGAGATGGAACTCCTGTGTGTCCTGCTATCCGACTCGCTACTCTACATGTTTAGTTATGAATCTGTTCATATTAAGTTTATTGATAGGGATAGTTTGGTCAGCT
>PNEQ01130284.1:0-15770 GCA_003012365.1 Medauroidea extradentata | reverse complement strand
ATGTGTTTTCCAATTCAGATGACAATCAACATATAAACCCAAAAATTTTGTGTCTGTGGCTTTATTGATTTCTGCAGTGCCGCAATGAACATTTATCGTTGGCTGATTACTATTTTTTGTTGCAAACTGTAAGAAATGGGTTTTTTCTGTGTTAAGGTTTAATTTGTTTCCTATAAACCATGCATCTAATTCTGTAAAATTGGTGTTGGCTAGTTGATTAAGTTCTTCCTCTGATTTTCCTGATATTATGATACTGGTGTCATCTGCAAATAAGGTAGGTATAGAACTATTGTTTAGGCATTCAGGCAGGTCATTTATGTAAACCAGGAATAACAGAGGTCCGAGAATTGAACCTTGAGGGACAGCATGTATAATCTTACCTGGTTTTGAATAAACAATATTTGAGTCTTCCCTAATGCAACCTTGTTGTCTATTTGATAAATACGAGTGTATGAGTTTATTAGTCCTTCCATTTACACCATAAAATTGTAGTTTTTTAAGAAGCAGCTCGTGATTGACAGTCAAAGACTTTGGTAAGGTCGCAAAAAATTCCGACTGATGGTAGTTTTTTGTCGAGTGCATTCAAGACATTTGTGATGAGCTGATATATTGCCTCATTGGTAGAAGATTTTTTACTGAAACTGTACTGGAATTTTGAGAAAATTTTTAATTTTTCAAAATGAGTTAAAGGTCTAGTATATATTAGTTTTTCGATGATATTTGAAAAAGTGGTTAGCAATGAAATTGGTCTGTAGTTAGCTACATTTGTTTTCTCTCCTTTCTTGAAGAGAGGGGTTACCAATGCCCATTTCAGTCGGTCAGGAAATACACTGTCGTTTAATACATCATTGCATATGTGGCTTAATGGAGTACTGAGTTCTGAGGCAAATTGTTTTATTAGTTTACTACTTAAGCCATCATAGCCACAGGATAACTTTGATTTTAGGCTTTTTATTGTTTCCTCAATTTCTTTTGCCGAAGTGTTGGGACATGTTATAAAGGGATATACTGATTTCTGCGATACTACTATGTTGTTCGTATTATGACTTTGAGCTGTTTTGCTAATTAGATTATCAACAACATTAAGGTAATATGAATTGAAAGCATTTGTAACTGTTTTTGTGTCAGAAACAGTGGTAAGGATTTCAAATCAAAGGAAATAATATTTAAATTCTTGCTATACATTTTATTGTTATGTTCTTTGTTGTTGCAGGTTCTTTTATATTGTATGTTCTTTTGTCATGTATTGTATAATTGTATATATTATTATGTCAAATACCTTGTATAAGATTTTGGTTATGTATAAGGCCTAAATATAGGCTTTTGTAATGTGTAATTATTTTGTTTTTCTTTGATATGTATGTGTTAAATGTATGCTAATTTTTGACATGCTCCATATCCCAAACTGTAGGGATCAAACGGAGTGCACTAAAATTAATAAATAAAATAAATAACGCTGATGCTCTGAAGCACCAGTAAAATCGGTAAACTCAGTAAACGTTTTTTTACTATTATTTTTTGTGTGGACCAGTCTGGATGTAGCCTCGCACAGGGTATCGTCATCAACCGACCATCAGTGACTATCAGTGCTGTCAGCAATATCGGAAATATAGCTGACATTACTGAAAACACTGGCCAGTGAAATCAGTGAATAACAGGAGGCGACCAATAACAGTGTACTCAGATCACGGTCGTAGAAGAACAGGTCTGGACACTCGCCTATCTACCAATGTATTTTGCTTGACCCCCTTGTTGTTTGGCTGTAGTTCGTCAAATTACCGAGAATGTCGTACATTTTGGCGCTGTTTTCCGGGCGGTCTGACTCAAACTCCGTCCACTTTTTTCCACTGTTAAATTTATAAAGCAAATAAAGATTGCTGAAGCATTTTCTTAAATTTGTGAACGAAGAAAGTATTTCATAAATTGATAAAAACTACGTTTTGATAAATTGTTTATCTTAGCGGAAAGGAAGTGGGCGGAGTTTGAGTTCGACCGCCCTATCATCAATGTCAATAAAACACAATATTCTCGGTAACATGGTGAACTACAGCCAAACAACAAGGGAGTCAAATATCCAGGCGAGTGTCCAGACCTGTTCTTCTACGACTGTGACCCAAATCAAAAACATTACCTTCGTTTCATTCAAACTTGGTCTATACAACGTGCAGTTACACCTTTATATGATCGTTGAGTTGAACCAAAGATCCGTCTTGAAGAATGATGGTGTCGATACACCAGCGCCGTTGAAAGAAACGAATTTTGGCGAATTTTGTGCCATATGCATCCACTGTAAATAAAGACTTGGCAAAGGACTTACCGATAAACAAGCTCGTGAAAATAAAAGTGTAAAGGCATTAGTAAACAACTAAAGTTAATATACATTTGTCTCAGAGGTGAATTTGAAATGAGCGATTAGCACAGGGTAGTAAAATAACTTCATATTTTGTGTGTGTGTATATATATATATATATATATATATATATATATATATATATATATATATATATATATATATATATATATATATATAATTGCGTATTCCAATTACTGTACCCGAATGCTTCTGATTTGCACCCGTTGGGTGCCGCATGGTTCAATTACCGGAATTCCCATTGGGAGCATTTAGTTTTTGTACGGCCAGTGACGTCAGAACAGATTGCATGTTGGGAGAATAAGCTGTTTTTTTACATACAATCGCCGGTTTGCCCTAAGGCTCAATGTATTAGCATGTTTGTTACATGATTTATACAGAACTTTGTAAAACGTTGCTATATATTTAACGGGTTATAGCATGATTAACAACAGTTCTTTGAAGAGATACAATTTTTCATAACATCCAGTGATTTTAAAATATAAATAATCCCATCGGAAAGTCCATCACATTGCTTTCATGCTCACTATAATTTAATACTATGTGTTGACGTGGCCAATGGGGAGGAGGACAGCACGTCGGAAAATCCGAGCAAGGCAGTTCTCCAGACGCGTGGCTAAAAACGTGAAGGGTGGAGTGCTGTTGCCGGAATAGGGCGCCAGCCCGTTGTGAAAATAAAACCATCCTGGGCGGACAAGAGACTCTTGTGCTCTTAGGGTCAGGTCGACAACCATGTGGCTGCGTCCATGTGATGTCCATAATAAATACAAGAGTTCAATGCTGCCGTCTACTTTAATACAACCAATTCCAACTTTACATTCCTTCCTCCTCTCATGACAAAACGTATCAAAGAGTACAATACACATTGGTAAGTCAACTCCAACTCTGTACACTACTCTACCCTACACTACACCATCTTACACACATACATTACAGTCCTCAAACAAATAGTCCCTGAATTACAAAAACCCATTCACTAAAAAACGATACTAGGTTGCACAAGAGTAGGCTGGGCCCTGAAACTTACGTGACAGAGAAATGAATTGCTCACATGATTCCGTAAGATCGATGTATTTGACATGTACTAGCACTATACATAAGAGCTTGTATGGTGATGAAGCGGGCCTGACCTAAAGCTGGTCAGTGGCTGATGCTGATTGCTAAAGTAGGCCAAAGCCACGAAAAACATACGGGAACTCTGTAAAAATCCCGGGGGCCACGAGTCGACCAGGATGGGTGGCGATCATGGGGGACAATTGAGACAATGTTCTAAATAATATATATTGAAGTGAATGTGGTTGGCACAAAAGTTGTGATTCCCCCATGACACGATCCGCATGCTATACCCTACGCCCGCCAAGCTCAGACTACCTGAACACTGCGGCGGGCAAGAGGTTGGGACTTCTTGTTCGCGCCAAGTCCAGTGTGCTAAATTTTGTTTATACCAAAAACAAGGTGCAATGAAAGTTGATGTAGAAAATGTCTTCTCTCACTTTATTTGTTAATTGTCATTTACTTTGAACTGTGGTTTTGTTTTGCTTAATTACGTGACTTGAGGTTGTGAGGATTTGTGATGCACTTACATGTTTACAGTAGACAATAATGGATTAACTTACATACTTACTGATACACTAATAACCCATATAGCATGTAAGCTTGCGGCAAACCTACACTTGACTTGATTTAGACTGGCCATTACAAGCCCTATTTGGTAAATTTGTTCAAGCTTGAATCAAGCCTATTTTTTACAGTTGTATCCTCCCATGTACGTGATATGTGTTTGATCTTAGCGACGTCTCGCGAAACTCTGGCGGGTATCCTGACGAAGTTTTCCAGTCAGTGACAGATGTCTGAATGTAATGTTGATCTAAACTTTAACTTTAATTTACGTAAACTCTCTATAAACTTGCCCGTTATTCAAATTTGGGACTCTAACCTAAAGCTGTGTTATTGTGAGTGTTTTGGGCCCTTGCCCTTGTTTAATTTAGAGATTTTGTGTTTTTCGGCGAGTGCTTCCCGTGCTTTGGCAGCACGACGTCATGCACACGGGAAGGACTCGCCAGTTGGCATTACGCGGCGGACCGGGACGGTCGATGTGCTCGTCACTCCGGGCCCTTCAAGACTTTGTGTTAATCAGTAGTGTTTCAATAGTCATATTTTCATAAGGAACATTTTATTTAACTTTGCTGGCCCGGAGGTGTACCGTTCACCCCTGCAACTCGTCGCCCAGGGGCGTGACTTAAATTCTATTTTTCGTCTGCGCGGTGAATTTTCACTTTTCAGTATCGCCCACCGGCCGGGTTTAGGGCAGGATCCGCATATTGCGCCGGATCCGCATATTGCGCCACCAGTGCGTGTATTATTGGAGCATGGTGCTTTTCTAATAAATACGTTTCCAACTACAGGCTCGTATTTATTGCTTGCCGCTTCACGGCCATCAGGTCGCAGGACCCTTCAACCTGCATTCCAGTGCTATGCCTGCAGTGTGTTTTATGTGTGTACTTTCTACCATAGTGCTACGGGCGTGGGGAGCACCATAAGATTCCCCTGCGTAAGTAACTTAGCAACATAGAGTGGGGAGTATTCTAGCAATGCCACGGCCGTCGGCCATGTGGCCCTGAAACCTAGAATCTCTGCTCTCATGAGTGCCCGTTCTCTCTTAACGGGCTGGCGCACCGGACAAACAACACCTAATCACGACTCCCGCTCACGTCTACCTGGTACCACCATTCCGTGGACCCGAACTTGGCACTCATGCAAACTATGATGTATCACTCGCCCTTATCACCGCACCAATTCCTTCTTGACTGAAATCGGCCTGGAGATACAGTGGGCACTGGCAGTCTTAGTGGGCCAAGGTTTCACAACTTGGCGAAAGTGGCCTTTGTGTCGTCGCTGAATGCCTTGCCTGTTTCCGCAGTCCAGTGGTACTGTTTCTGAGGTGAGAGTAGTGCGGTCAGTGGGTCTGTTATGGTCGCGAAGTCCTTAAAACGCTAACAGAGCCAGTTAATTCGGCGAAAAAATTATGCAGCTGCTGTTTGCATGTAGCCAGAAGCTGGCACTCATCCACGAGTCGCAGATGTTCGATGTTGGGTTCGATCTACTTCTCACTTAACTCGTGACACAGAAACTCAAGGTCCGCCTTCCCTAAGTGGCACTTGGGTACAGCGCAGTTCAGACCATTAATGAAATCTCTCCAGGACAAGCGACAGGTTGATCAGATGTTCTTCCCATGTGTTAGACCATATCATCACATCGTCAAGGTACGCTAGAATAAACTCTCCTGATAGACCACTTAGCACCCGTACCATCATTGTTTGGAATGTGGTGGGTGCTCCCATCAGGCCGAATAGCATAGTGCAAAACTGATACTGACTGTGTCAAGGGCTGTGAAAGTGGTTTTCTCCCGATAGTCGTGCCATACCTGTACTTGCCTGTACCGACTTCGCAAGTCTAGGCAGGAAAACACTTTGGCCTGCCAATTGTGGCTAGTGCATTCTTTATACCGATGTACAGCGGTGCTAGGTTTTCCGTCGCGAGGTTCACACATCTCAGATCAACACAGAAATGCAATGTTCCATCCTTAGGCACAAGAGTAATTTACAATATATATTGACTGTTGGCTGGCTCAATGACTCCATCAGAAAGCATCTTCTTAATTTGCTCTTTGATGACTTTTGCCTAGTGTGGCAGATAGCCTCTGAGGGTTGTGTAAATAGGTTTTTGCGTGTTAAAGTCAATTGTATTTTCTGTGATAGCGGTGCATCTCAAGATGTCATTTGCGGAAATCACTTTGTGCCTCTTGTCTAAGATTCTCAGAAAAGCGGCTCTATAAGCAGGTGGCACATCATTCGATATATCCTCCAGCTTTACTGTGGGTGCACGGTCGCTTGATTTCGCATCTGTACAAAAGCTGTTCTGTGCTTAATAGTTCCAAAGTGTATTCACCCTGCTGCAGTCATTACCGCCGTGTTCTGTTCCTTGAGCCAAGGTAAGCCAGTAGGGCATTTTCTCTGACCTCAGGTGTGACCAAGGCTGTTGTTACTGCCTCAATGTCCCAGATACGAACGAACGACAATAGTGGCCTGGCCTATCGCCTGGCAGTTTGCACTTCGGCAGCTAGTTGAATAGGCTGATGGACTGTGGTGAGCTCTCTTGGGTATACAAACTCTGGCCTGACAAAACTATATGAAGCCACTGTGTCAATGAGGGCGTAGCAACGGACATGGTTTAAAGTAACCAAGATTTTAGTAGATGGATGATATTTGCTGTGGATTTGGTGAAGCAGGGCATATTGTGGTGTCCTGATATTTACATTGTTCCTGGGCAAAGCAGTGGCGTCTGGCTCCGTTTCCTGAATCTCCTGTTTCCCGGCTGGGACGATACAGTATTGCCACAAATATTCGCCTCTGTAGGCATGCTTGGGCAGTCTCTGTGCCTTTGCATTTGATGGTCTGGACAGTATCGGCACGGAAACTGAGGCAACTGTATGTGGTCCAGTAGGCGTGACAGTCTGTTTACATTGTGTACATAACCCTTACTAGTGGCACTCTCATATTTGTAATTCCTTCGATGCTGTTGTTCGGCGCTGGCTGTCTGCATCCTTGGTGAAGTGTGTGCAGCTGTTGCGGTTTACTGCGTGGTGTTGCCTCCGCGTGGCGAAGGCATTTGTTGTAGTGTCTCCCCTTCGAACAGTGCTGCTGACAAAATTAATTCGGCAGGCTCGTACGATAGCAGTGGAACAAGCGCTGCACAGAATTCTAGGTGCGCCGACTCCGTTATCGCAGTGAGCACTTGTTGTGTCTTGAGATGCAGTTGATACTAACAAAGCGCGTGGTACTTGCTTGACACAAAAGCGGCTATTGGCTCATTGCCTTGTGGATCGAGCTCCAGGTGGCTCTGTGCTTGCAACGACATTAATGCTTTCCTGTAACGTGACACGAACAGGCCACTGAACTCTTCCCATGGCATCCCATACCTAGTCATGCTGGCCCACCACCTGCCTGCTTGGTCAGTCAGCTGGTTCCCTACGCACTGAAGCCATTCCTCTTGCTTATGTCGTAGTGGCACAGTCGTCTCGTGCAGTCCTTGAGAAAGGCCTCTGTGTCTTCGCTTGTCAGCCCGGTGAAGGATGGTAGCATCTGGAACTGACATTGTGTTGACATGACTGGCGGGCTCATCGTACCAGTACTGTTTGCGCGTGCTGACACGTACGCGCTCGGGGTACTGGGGAAGACAGTTGGCACTGAGACGTTCTGTACAACTGTCACTGTCGTCTGTGGATTGTTAAGCGGCCCTTGTCTGAAAATGTCTAGGGTAGGTTTCGGAAAGTTTTCTGTTGCGACGAGCGGCTGACGTGTGATGGCGATGCAGCCGAAACACAGGAACCAGGTTCCGACCACAGTCAGGCATTCCTCCATCACTAAGCACTCAATGTGTGCGGCCTGTTCACAGATTGACACCATAGTACTGTTGATGTTGTCGCACGGCAATGCGGTTGTCTACAGTCACCCACTGCAACCTTAATGGCTGGGTGGCCCTCCAGGGCATGCGGCAGCGCTGTCGCAGGTGGTGTTGCATTTGTCCAGCTCATGTGCGGTTGCGCCTCTGTAGTCCTCGTGCTGTTCACTGTTAGCTCGCACACATCGCACCTGAAGGGGTCCCAGTGCGCCCGCACCATTTCAGCGGCTGACAGGCTTCCCTCGTAGTACCTCTCAATGCACAAGGCACACTGTATGGTGAACTGGCCTGGGTGCAAGCATACTAGGCTGTCGCATATGTCACCCTTGATCTGATTGTCAGTGTTGTTCTCAAGTTTCGGTGGTAGGTGTGGGGTGCACAGCCACATAGCTGCGCCCTTAGCGGTACACTTCCCATTTCGCACTTAAACCCACATTGCAATCACGTTCATGCAGGAGCATCGTTGGACGTCACCCGCATCAGAAAGTCGCTGTTGTTGCTGGAGGAGTATTGTGGGTGCCATGTCGGCAGCAGTGATTTGGAGTGGCATCTTAGGTTTACCAGTTGTTCTGGTAGTGGCTCATAGTATTCTCTGCACACGTGTACGGTGGCGCTGTACTAGCTGTGGTACGCCATTGCGCGGAAGCACGATCAATTGTGGCGCAGAAAATCTGCTGTTCCCATGAGGTTACCGGCCTCAGCGCGACAGACTCCATTCGTAAGGCGCAGGAGGGGAGATAACCAAGGCAATCGATATCATCAGGAGGAAGGAATGTCTTTGGCGTGCCCACTCCCCCCCCCCCCAACAGATGGGCAGGGGAGTGGGGTGGAGAGCCTTGGAAAATGGGAGTAAATTGGCCACCATCGTGCACTCTCTGTTCTCTTATAATTTCGACCTCATGCCTATTCCGGCGCAGAGAATCAGAACACATAATGCACGTTACTTGCTGGTCTTAATGCGCAATTTTAAACTTTATTAACTCCACAAAGTTGGGCGACAAATTGACGCGAGTGGCAGTCGTGGTGAGGGGACGACTGTTGCAATATCTACAGTAGAATTAAACGAGACCTGTACTGCATGACAGTGGCGTGCAGAGGGCAGGTTGCCTGGTAGTGCCACCTCGTTAGTGAGGACAATCACTCGGAGAGCATGGGTCGTGCAGGTGCCGAGCATGTTATTAGCTGATTAAATTCCAAGATGCTTAGCATCTAGGGCCGTGTCCCAACTCGCTGAAAGAGTACTCTCTCGTCCACTCTTGACGTCACAGAGGGTAATTTCTACTGTCCCAACTCAAAGGGAGAGTGTGCAATAGGAGAGTGAACGAGAATGTTCCCTCGCAGCTCACTCTCGCACCCTCTGTGGCAGCCATATTGCTTTAAGTTTAAACCGTTTTATTTGTGTTCGTTAAGAATTATTTTTACTCATTGTTCGTTGTTTTAATCCGCCGTTCTTGTATTTAATAAATATATTATAGTAGATAATAACAATAACCTACATTAAATATATCGTAGTTATTACAAAATCACGATTTATCATCCCGTTTACATTCGTGGCCTTCAGAGTAAACTATACAGCCACTGCGATTTATTTAATAAATGAAAATTAAATGAAATAATGTCCTCATTGGTATCAATATAACGTGTAATTTTAACAGCAGTTAAGTCATTCAATGTTTTTTTATTTATTTTATTATTGAGGCATGTATCTAAATTAATTCGTTCTCAGTGTAGATTATTTAATATTATACTTACAATTACTGCCGATAGAATGCAGTGTGCTGAGTGCATAGTGCGAGAGTAGACGTCCCAATTCGAATAAAGTGAGCCAGAATGGCCGAGAGGGAGAGTGGGTAGTGAGAGTGTACACACTCTTGAATTGAGACACAGCCTAGATACGCAGATGACTCTTTAGGCATTCGCCATACCTCGATGCACACAAAAGACACTCGCCATGGATATCGGGCGCCTGGACGCCTACTCACACAATTAAAAATGCAAGGTGATTGGCGGGTTTTCAGGATCCCGTAACCGTATGGCTATGAAATGGCTAGCCAATATATAACACATTTACTTACTGAATTGGTTATTATTCAGGAATCGCCATACATCCATACATACATCACTATGGTGGTGGCTGAAGCAGATCCAGACCTACGCCTGTCCAGTGGGCGAAATTGCACCGAAAAACAGCCACGTGGGCTGGATGAAAATTTAAGGAAAGCTAAGCCCCTCGGCATCACGAGTTGCAGGGGAGGAGGAGATGACTCCGCGCACATAGTCACGATAAAATGAAAAAGTCCCAGATACGAAAATTAACTATTGATACGCTATGATAGGTTGAACAAAGACTTGCTGATGCCCAGAGCAACACTGAGTCGACCTCCTCCTTACACAGCTAACCGCCAACTACCGAGCCTATGGCGTTGCACCTGCCTCTCCCAGCAATTCCTGCCACACGATCATCATTACACAAAATCCCTTAACCAATACAAATCAAAACAAGGATAATTTTTAAATGCAAATTTTTGATGATTAGAGTCCCAAATAATATTAGGGAATGTTTCTTTAATTATTTCCAGACGTGCAGTTTTCGGGTATCCAGAGATTTATGTTATGTTAAACGGTGGTAATGTGTAGGTTATCTCTTGAAATTTTAGGAAGGAGTGGAAAAACACTCGATAACACATAACAAAATTCATATATTTAAATTCACTTTGAAAATAACTTGCAGGAGTTTACACGGCATGGCCTGCAGCGTAGACGAGTCCATGTTGCCGGCAAGGCGCAGGGGTGTTTCTGCGACATTTGAGGTTACACCTGACAGATGATAATTAAAAAGTATTTAAGTAGGAACAAGATTACCCCTGGGTGCGACCCACGCTTCCGCAATTTGCCCGTAAGTGGCAGCAAGACACTCGCCACGTAAACAGATGTTTACGGGCATTATTATGTACTGGGCACTTTCTTTACAGTTGTAGGGGGTCTCTTAGCACCGACCACATTTTGACACCACTCAGCATCACGGGGGGACGGCGTCTGGGCGCTGCTACTTCTTAGCGCCACATGGCCTAGGTGCATTTCCTTATGCAGGTGCGGTACTACCCGCCTCGGCTGTTCAAGTTGGTAGGTGCGGTGTGCACGACGGGCTTCAGCTGAGGGGACGCGGAACTATCCGCGTCTGGTACTAGCGTTGTTTCGTAATGAATATAAATTAAAAATTAATACAGTGTGCGGGCATACAATGTTAATCCACTATCCACAGAAAATTTCTCATACATAAATGGATTCTTTGATACCTATTGCAATCAATATTGTAAATGTGCAGTCATCTGTTGTCGCAAATTTCCGATCGAAAACGAAATTATTTATGTGTTTGTATTAAATATTGTCTACACTGTTAATAACAGAAACCATTATAGGCTTCATTTGTTGGTATTCTTTCTTATTTCTCTAAACATAATCTGTATACAAGTGCATGTTGTATTGTTTCATCGATATCACATTTTTACAATATATTCTCTATTACTGCTTTCAGAATGAACAAAAAACCAAGTGGAGCTGAGTTCAGGTAGAGGGTGAGCAAAAAACAAGACGATAATTTGATGTTGTAAAAAAAGTTCCTAAAATAGACTCATACTTCAGTACTACTCCAGTTTCGGCATCAACTTCTAAAACATTCAATACATACCAAGATAATTGTTCTTATAATTCAGATACAGTATTTCTTCAGACACTCAGCGAACATTATCAAGTGATGAATGCAAACCTGTTAATTCAAAAAGTGTTTTAGACTTAGTAAACAATTGCCATGAACATGTTGGTGTACAAGGTGACAGTGTTACACAAGGAGATCCAGCTTTGATTAAGAAGAAACAGAACTAAGTAGTAGAACATATGTCTTAGAAGATCCAGCCACTTGGGATGTTAAGAATGTTACAGAGATTGAACAGATTGTTAAAAATTTCCCACAACAAAATTTTTATGCTGATTTTTCTATTGCTGAGCATCCTTACAGGGACAAATTGACGCTGGCGGGAGTGGTGGTTAGGTACTAAATTACACCGGATAGCTCCGGCAAAGTAAATCTCAATTCTCCCGTACGATGGTGGTGTGCGCGTGGCGCATGCCCGGTAGTTCTATTCCATTATTGGAGAGCAGACACTCAGAATGAGACTCTAAATTACAGGGCCATGCTGCCGACAGCCGTGGCATGGAAATAACACTCCCCACTCGTCGTCGTGGATACTTAATCAGGGGGATCTTTTGTAGTTACTATAAGTTTTATGTTAAAAAATCCTCCGCGTGCAGATCGCAGTGCGGTGGACAAGCGTCAGGGGAAGCGCGAGGAAGTTGATATAAACTAAAAAAATGTCCCAGAAAACACTACGAAATGGAGACGTTACTTCAGTTAAGCAAAAGGCTGTAAAAGCGATTTAGCCCGGTCAATATGCAGAAAGACTGTACGGGCCAAGATGGCCGGCCCCGCCGACTCCTGGGATCAACTCAGTATTCTTCTTAAAACTAAACAACACCAAACTCTTTGAACACATGAATCTTAGAATACAAATACAGTGCTTATTCTTTACCAGGTGTGATGTGAGGGTGGAACTGACTTATGTAAACATTAAAAACTGTAATTAAAACTTAAGTGCTCGCTGTATTTACCTGAAAAAGAAACATAGACACTGGGCCCTGACAAAATACAAAACTTTGATTTACGTTACCTGATAAAAATATACTGTATAATAAAGCATCCCGGATCACGACAAGTAAAGGGGAGAGGTGATGCTTCGGGAAGAGCTGGGACTAGCCAGCTGTTACGTCGAATGTTCAGTGAGTTTTAAAATAGTGTACAACACCCCCTGTAGTCCGTCTCACAGGTCGTTCCAGTCACTCACAGAATTCCACGCTCACTTTATTATAAAAACACTGTTCACATAGAGGCGGAGGGGAGGGGAAGTAAATATGGGGGCGATCTCGGTGCTCGTATCATTGCTGCTGACTGGGCGGACGTATGACGAAAAACACTTTCACAAGGGGTGGGGGGGAAGTAAATATGGGGGCGATCTCGGTGCTCGTATCATTGCTGCTGGCTGGGCGGACGCCTATTAGAATTGGGCTAGGTGGACCTGGGAGGTACGATGTCAATTGCTGAGAACGAAGAATAGAGGCTTACGAAACATTAGCAAAATGCTTTAATATTTTGTTAATATTAGTATCATCCGAAAGAACAGAAAACGACGATTTGGAGACTGAGGCAAACAAGCTCGTCAAGTGCTATCCTGAAGACATTGATTATAATTTTTCCAATGAGCGTTTTCATTTCAAGGCCCGTGTTGATTTAAAAAACTTGAAAACAATACCAGTGATCTTTCTTACATAAAACAGAACAACCTCCAGAGAATATTTCGAAACCTTGAAATTGCATTGAGAATGTTTTTAACCTTCCCCATTACAAATTATACAGCAGAAAGTTGTTTCTCCGTTCTTAACCATGTTAAAAATATTAGGTCACTTCTAGGAGATGAAATAATTAATTGTAAGATTTTGATGTATTGTGAACTTTGAAAATTGACTTTGAGCCCTGATGCCCGTTGTTGGCTGTGCGCCGATGTCTGAGTGCTCCCCTTGTCCCACTTGACTGCATGGTATCGGCTCCCACCTTCCCCTCCACTCAACCTAGAATTGATGTCATTCGAGCGAAGAGGGGGGTGAGGGGAATGGCGGGCGGGTCGACGATTGAAGCGTGCTGGGGTGGTGGTGATAAGGAAACCAAGGCAGGAACGGCCTGGTCGCTGCTCGGCCGGATGTGTTAATGCGCAAAGACTTTCACGAAGATTAAGTTGTTCTATTCTGGACTGTGATGTTTTCTGGATTATTGTTGGCCGCGCCGTATCGGGGAGGCTCGCATACTGGAATGGCAGAGACGTATAAGGCTGGTATTTCACCGAACTTTTCGGTGATCATTTTCCTTCAAGAAGCAAGGTAAGAAGAGTAGATACTTTAGCAGTGCGGCGATATTAGAATACATTACGGCGATGGATTCTCCTCTCGGAAGTGTGACAGACGCCTAAGTATTATCTGTCGGGAGCACTATTTCTACGGAATTTTCATCCGGAGGCCTCCTAAGTATTAACTATTTGAACTTTTCTGGACAGTGAACTTGTCGGTCTTCCGTCGGGCATTTGGGGTAGTCCTGCTCTACTTTTCGTATTGTGTTGAGTTTGTAGGATTATGGCTTTTTAGACATTTGAACTATTTGCATCAGTACCCAGTTGGCACCCAGTTGGTACCGTCAAAATTACCGTCAAATGGACGATGATGGACATTTAGTTGATTAGTGGATAATTGTATGAAATTGAATGGATTTATTGTGAGATGTAGGAAAGGGATATTAGGATATTTGTGTATCTTCTTGTGTCTGTATCTTTGATCCTATGTATATGTGTAATTTTTGGAGAATCGGGTTATTGGTATTAAATTATTGAGCATATTAACATACAACTCAGATATTGTTTATTTGCGTACTGTTTCAACTTTACAGAGAGCATACAAAGATTTTTTCAAGAGAAAGCCAGGAAAAAGCCTTTGGTGTCGTGTATCTACTTACCTGGCTGAAATCTAAATCTAAGTCTTAAACTAGTTTATTCTTATTTTCACCTCATTTTTATGTTATATAATAATGTTTAACCTCGCAATTGGGCTACCGCCCGGTGGCGAGTGAACTCTGCTCTATCCCTACACTACAAACCCTCCAGACCTCTTCTTCACCTCCCAGCCCCCTTCCGGGCACCTAGTCCTCCCGCAGGCCATTCCACTCCCGTACCGTTCTCACGAGCATTGTCTGTTTACCCCTCTCAGTCCTTCTCCAAACCCTCTGAATCTTCTCACTAAAGGTTCCTCTCCCCTTAAATGTTCCCTTACTCAACTTGCAGGCCAACCTTCCCCATCCACCCTCTCCATTCACCACCCTGTACATCCTGACCAGTCTTTCGATTTTCTCCTATCTCTCAATTGTTTCCAACCCATTTCCTTCATCATCACTGTGGGCCTAAAGTTCCTTTCCTCCTCCCCATCCTGTCCCTGCCTTTTCCATTTATTCATCACCCACCTCGCAGCCCTTCTCTGAACCTTCTCCAGCTCTTGAACCTCCACCTCTACATATGGATCCCATTCCGCGGCAGCATATTCCAACATGGGTCGAACCATTGTACAATAAGCCTTTTCCTTCACTTCACAACTAACTCCCTTCAACACCCTTCCCAGCAAGCCTAATGCTCTTCTTCCCTTCTTAACTACTCTCTCTACCTGCTTTGTCCACCTCAGATCGGTCTGCAGCATGACCCCTAAGTATTTATACTCTGTGGCATCCTCTATCTCCTGCCCACCCACCTGTATATGTCTTTACGCACCACTTTATTCTTCGTAAACCTAACCAACTTGGTCTTTCGCACATTAATTTTCATTTCGTTAACCCTAGTCCACGACCACAGCCTATCAATATCCGCCTGCAAGTTGTTTCTGCTGCCCACCTCTGAGTACAACACACAGTCATCTGCAAACAATCTAATTTTCCCTGAAATCCTAAAACCCATGTCATTCACCATAATGATGAATAGCAAAGGTCCCAACACACTTCCATGTGGCACTCCGGATGTAACCTCGCCCTCCTCTGACACAGCTTCCCCCACTTTCACTCTTTAACTTCGTTCCCGGAGAAAGTCCTCAATCCATCTCACCAAATAATTGAAGGGTTCATAACAAAAACAACACTTGTCCAAAAAGTAACATTTTCAGGAGAAGGAAAAAACCACGCACAAAGTTTTAGTTGTAATATTTGCCAGGTTGTTTCCTTGAAAGAAATACTTTGAACCTTGTAAAATAAGGTGGCAAACTGTATGCTGTTAATATGTACAAAATGTAAGTTTTATGACATAAC
>PNEQ01130283.1:0-15724 GCA_003012365.1 Medauroidea extradentata | reverse complement strand
CATCCCGCGCAATTTTTTGTAGTTTCCGATATTTACATGAATGTAGAAAACTCCAAAAAAGTGGTCATAACTTCGTTAAAAAAATTCTAAAAAATATTTTTTCATGGTCAGTCTACTTGAAATTTTTCTCTGATTCTTATGCCATGCAACAACAATCGAAAATAAAAAAAAAATCCGTCGCTCCATTGCCCTTAAAGTCACAAAGTAAAAATGTATCGGCGGGAATATTGCACACTAGTTCAGTGCTCGGCTCTTGAGGCGATGAGCTTTGGTGCGCGTTTCAAGGTTGCCCTTATAGCGCCGTCGTTTAAATTTTTTTTTTTAAACGCAAATTAATACATTATATCACAAATCCATTCTTACAGTTTTAACACTTACATATCATCGTTTGTATCTGAAATTTTCTTTTGCAATACACCGAACGGATTTGTAGTTTTTTTGCCCCTGGAATTTTGTTGTCAAGATAAGCCAAAATTAAGGAAAATTATTTTTTGTTTGCAAACGGTACATTATTAAAAAAAAACGCTCTGCAAAATTATGTATCGTATGACTGTACTCAGTCTCAAATTTTTTCAAAGTATTTGGTTAAAAAATATTTCAGTTATTTGCAGTTGCTTGAAATCAATGAAAGATATGGTGTTTCGCTTATGTAACATCTATGCACAGGTCAAAGGAAGAATTTAGATCCATTTCTGAACTGATTTTGATGTACAAATGTTTCGTTAACACGCGTACAGGAATAAATATTGAAAATGTTAATTTTATTTGTATTAAGAAATGGTACCCTCACAAAACAATGAATATCCTACGAGGGAATAATACACGAGTAAAAATGTGTTTATTTGTTTTTCTTATGCAACCTTCAAAGGTTTGTCGATTTTCCTTTTTGTTTCTTGTCCTGCGTTAAAGATACGCATAGTGTACTATTTCTAGATACGTTGCTTTATAACAGTCAGGTTTTATGGTCTCGATAACTTACCATGCAACAGTTTACAGAGTTTTGCCGCTGCAACTTGTGCTAATCGTAAACAACATTACGAGAACGAGTTGTGAAGGTGACCTTGAAAGGTGGGTAGTCGATGATTCTGTACCAGAATCCTCTCTGCGGATAGAAAAGAAAGAAAGAAAAGTTGTATCGTAACCAGCACGACTGTGTGTTTTTTTTGTGTGCGTGCGTGTGTGGACACTTCTTGTACGATTATGTATGTTTTATTAGTTTTATTGTGTTTGTCGTAGTCCTATTCATACTGTTGCAAAATGATTATTTTAAGTTTTATTTAAATGGTAGCTCATAAGTTGTTATTACTTGGGGGGTTTCACTCAGATGGTAGCTACACTGTGGGTTTATTTAGATGTTATTTAGGGTTAAAATACTAAAATACAGTTATGGTTAAACGGGCATTTACTATACTACAATGACAGGTACACCGAATACAAAATACGTTACAATGTGTTCTATTAATTTAGGAGGGGAGCGCATAATTACTGATTATTAATATATTAGATGACGGTTGCATCCACACAATTAGATCTGACGACCTTACCGAAAGCTGGATTGATGAGGAGACGGCATCGACGGACGAGCACGCGTCCGCCGGGGGTCAACCCACGAGCCCCTGAGAACTGGACTGCTGTTGATAGGATGAGTGCTGGTGGACGACAGACCTCGTTTACTTGGTAACCGTGCCATATATCGGCGTGCTTGTCCTCATTATTGCGCCACGACAAGGGTGGTGAGGTGAGTTGCTGTCTTCCGTGGTTTCCCAACGCTGGCCTCATCGCGGGCCGAACCTCTCGCTGTCCGTCTTGCCAGCCAATATCATAACATCACTCACAATTATTCTCTCGTAGTGTTTTAGATTTTGTATTTTTTTTTGCCGGATCGTCTCTAGTCATCCTCGCACCAAATATTGTCACGTATTCGTGAAGTACACGTACAGACGCTGTAAGACCATTTGCCTATGTAAAGATGACGTAAACTGTACAAACGATAACGTTTTAAAATCGCCATTTAAAATTGGGGGATCGATCATTACCAGCTTGTATTTGTGAGGAGTCTTTGTCGTTGTCGGATTTCCACCTTTGACGCGTGGGAACAGCGTAACGATAAGCCAGTGTCCCACGCTTGACGAGAAGCATATCGCCTCTATTAGCAGCGTTCCTTTGAATAATATGAAGTGAAGACCAACGCATGCTTCTCGCTTTGCACTTTACGAATTCAGGTAATATTTTCGGTGTTACAGCAACAAAAAAAAAAGTGATTTTGAAAGCCCCGAAAGTAATGTTTCAATTTTTGAAAACATGGAAGCATAGTTTCAAGTGTGTGCTTTTTTTTTCGTAGAGGAACATACGAATAAGTTATGCGATGCGGTTTCGCGTAGATAAGAATAAGCGTGAAACGCTGCAACGCCGTCTGTGCGTCAGTCGAGGACTCTAAAGAGATTGTTTATGTTTTTCACGTTGGCATGGAGTTGTTAGAGGTGACAGAAAATCGCGGGAATCTTCATAGCAAACGTATTTTCCGAAACATTGTAGTGTTGTATAGTTGGTTCACTTTAAAATGAGTACCGCCCAACAATAATAATAGTAATAATAATAATAAACAACTGTGTTTATTGGTGCTATAGAAGTAACATTTTGAGACTTATGAAATGTTTGCGTTATTTTTCAGTTACATTGAAGTTGTCTTATTTAATGTAGTAAAGATAGAGGCATAATGGTTCAGAGACAGTTTGTATGCAGTACTCGGTTTATTCTGAACAGCTTATAGTGTCCTGTGCCTAGTATGATTGGGTAACTGTTATGTGACACGGTTCAGTTGTCTGCAGGCATGTTACAAACGTTCATAAGAAGGGCCCAGGGGCGTAATTTCAGGTTTTCCTAAGGGGGAGGGAGGCCAGATTTTTTTTTTTTTCGGCGACAGTGACCTTGTTGCATATTTTTTATTAATTAAGCATGTATAAATTAGAAACTTTAATAATAAAACAAAATACAAAAAAAAATTTATGCGCTTAAAATTCTAAATCCAGGGAGGGGGGGCATTTGCCCCCCCCCCTGCCTCCCTAAATGACGCCCCTGGAAGGGCCACGATTTTGTCGCGAAAAGATTTTTGCCCCTCTTTGTTTCAGTGTCAAGTGTCCCTAGAACCTCGGGCATATCACGTAATATTGTAGTCTAGCTAAAAGTTAACTTTCCCCGCGATAAATCATCATACATTGGTATTGTTCACAGTTTCGTTCTCTTTTGGAATACATGCGACGTGGTTTATGCTATTTTTGTGACCACTGTAGTCGCTCGAGTAAGTTAATCACGTTTTTCTTCTTCGGCTGTTTCCTGTTGCAAGATAATGTAGATATGGATGTTGCCACAAGTGTAGACAGTTGATAACATTCTTATCTATTTTCTGTCATACCAACACTGTTGGTACATTCACTGAAACAGAATTTACTACGAAAATAATAAACGGACAAATCCAGGGCGGTAGGACTTATTCCCCGTAAACTAAAAACAATAAAATCTATGGAATCATCAGACTTATTTACTTAAAAACATTTTGGCTTGAGAATATTACCTACGTTAAGGTATCGTGTTTTGTGTGTTATTCATTGTTGACGTTTCAAGTGCAATTAAAATACGAAATGGTTACGTATATTGTTTGATGTTATCATACCACCACTTTTTTTTTCAAAGTAGTGCTTACGTTTTTTAAAATGCAAGCCAAGATTGTAATCAACAACTTTTTTTGGTTGCCAGGTCTTGCTTGAAGAAACATCATACTTATTCATAATTTGCTGTTTCGTCTTACTTTGAAATTTCCAGTTTAAAACAGTTGAAATGTCAATTTTCGAGAGTGGATACCTACCAGTTAGGCCTAGATCGTATAATGTTTTGAATCGTATTTTGCTCAGGGTATCACATCACCCGCGTTATTTATCGCAATTCAGAACCATCGTTTAGTGCTACGAAGCATTCTGTTCTATAATGCGTTATAATATATATAGTGTTAAACAGCAGCAGGACCACTGAGATGATAGCAAGAATAACACAGCCATAGGATTAATGTTTTATTTCAGTTAATGCACGTCCTCTTGACTTTTTTGTTACGATACATTACTGAATGTAGTGTTTGTTTGCCTTCTGAAAGAAAACCAAACTTTTTGAAATTTCGTAGCTCTTCATGTCTAATAAAGACGTAAGAATTTTCTTATAGTTAATAAGGAACACGTAGTGAAGTGTGATTTTTTTTTACTGGCTTGCGTGAATGATATTGTGCAGAACTCAGTTTTTTACGTATATGTTAGGTGGGTACTTTTGAGAAAGTAAATGTCTGAAAACAAATGAGTAATGAGTTGCGACAACGGACAAATTTCTGCCTTTATTTACAGGGCCCTAGTTCAGTTAACACGAAGTTAAAGTTCTGTTTCGTGAAACCGGCCCTAGGCAATGCGAGAACTGTGTTGCGAGCGTACAAGCACAAATCTGCGACTCGGTGATAAAAACTGAGAAACTTAGTTGTGCCGAGTTTCGCTAGTGTGTTCTACGGAACTGCCAACGTCGTATGTAACTGCGCAAAACGCAATTGTTCTGTCTCTCGTGTTGGCAGACTTTTCGTTTCATTTTATTTTTAGGGGTGGATTGTGTTTTCTGGACATATTTATTGAATTCAAGAATGTTTCGTAGTTAATTTATTTTAGCAAAATATGATTCTCAATCATGTTTTGTGATGTTTTGAACAGCGAAAATATGAAAATACTAGATGGATATTCAAAACATGTTATTACGAATCGAATGAACGAGACCTGTTGTACTGCCTCTACCAGAATTCAAATGTGTATTTTTTACTATTTACAAAGAGAAAAGCTGTGCAGTGGTAAGTTGCATACTCGGGTAAGTTGCCTGATATGAGCGTACTTATTTGGTATTTAACAGTGTTTTCATTCCAGTAGTTTAAAGACCATGCCTTGAGGATGCGAGGCCCGGACAACATAAATCTTCCCCCCCCCCCATGTTTTTCTTTAGGTGCAGTGAAAATACACGCTTGTTAGGCCAACATGCTTTCCTGGCATGTTGACTGCGTTTTCGGAACTCTGACCTCTACAATACTGAATATCAATCCAATCATATTGTGTTTACATGCACGTTTCACTTAACATGTACTTCACCGCAACCATCAAAAAGTTCCATTCAATTTAAATTATACGTTGTTTATATATATATATATATATATATATATATATATATATATATATATATATATATATATATTATCTCGAAAGGGAGAACCGGGACTAATGTCACGTTTGTCCCCCCCCCCAACCCCTTTTCATTATTTAGATGCGGCCCTGGCCTAGACCTCGGGCATCTTGAAACATTTTATTTCTTCGTACTCGTGTTGCGGGGGCCGACGCCGTACCGGTGCGGTGGCGGTGACGTTGGCCAAGGCAGGGAAAACGCGGTGCCTCGGGCCAGCACGACTCGGCACGGCCCGGCCCCGGTCCTGGGCGTCACTCGACGCGCAGTGTTGAGATCGGGCGTGCTCGGCACGGCCCGGCCCGGCCGCTGTGGCCTTGACTGCCGCGCTAGCTGCGCCATCCCCGCCCCGCCTGCCCGCAGCCCGCCAGTTCAAGTTCAAGGTCGGCGGCGACCGTGTCGATTTGTCGCCGCGAGGCCAGCAGGGCGGAGAGCGGGATGGAAAGTAAACAGCGCTCGAAGGTGGGAGATATGATTGCAGCTCGGCAGGGTTGCCAGACACTGGGGACTAAATTGGAAAATACATTTCACCCAAAGTGGTTTCACTTGACAAACGTTATTTGATAGAGTTTCAGTGTTATTCAGAATAACATTATAACACGGGAAGAATTTCACGCGAGCGATCTTCAAAACTTCAATAAATTTCAAATAAAATCATTACCAATTAAAATAAAATATGAAATCTTAGCACGTCTAGCAAAAACTTGATTACTAAAATGTAGTGTTCCAGCAACTATAAACAAAAGACATAATATTTTTTAATGTTTGTTGCAATGGGAGTTTACGATTAGAATTTATTGGTTTGTGGGCACACGCCATCATTGCTCATGCTTTGCTGATGAAACTTGTGTTAAATGACAAACTGGCAAAGTACAAAAAGAACAAAAAAAGCCATAAAGTACACATAAATAAACATGAAAAAAGAAGAAAAAAGCTGTTCCAGAGAAATTTTGTCTGTTTTTTTAATTAGATAACAAAGAATTCTAAAGGTAGAATTCAGTCGACTATCAACACAATGCACAGGCACAAACATAACCAGATTTCCAAAATTAAAAAAAAAAAATGGAAATAGACAAAAACAGTGAACAGTGGACAACAAACAAAATACAATAGACAACACTACACAAGTTAAAAACAACGAAAAAATGCAACGTTTCGGAATATGCGCTGTATTCCCGTCTTCAGGCGGAGACACAGCTGGTCGAAACATCAAGATGCGATTGAGGTTCGTTGGAAAATTAGGGTTTCTATAGGAAGAACAACACGCAAAAGAGTGAAATCCAGAAATCCAGGATTGCCAAACATGCATGGGGAAATAGCCACAAAATACTCTGGGACAGCTAACCCAATAAGTCAGGAAAAAGACAATTAAACGAAAAATAAAAGAATCTGCTTACGTAGCCAGTAAAAAAAAACATCACAAGCCAACAGTGCATTGAACTGAAAAATAGGCGATTGCCTTAAATTAAAAAAAAGAGACCATATTAGACAGTAAAATGAAAAATTAATGAACAGATCTATGTTCAACAGTCTCGGCAGAACATCAGCCAACATTACTACAAGATGGTCAGCCAATCAGGAGAGTACTTGCCTCTCATTGGTTGAGAGCCCAGTCAATCACATATGCGTTGCCACCATTGGCCGAGCAGATTAGAGACCATCTGGGCTATATAAACCCAAATTTTCCAGCGAACTTAAAGCTGTGTCTCAACCTGAAGACGGGAATAGATTGCAATTCCTGAAACGTTGCCTTTTTAGTTGTTTTAACTTGTGTGGGTTATCTGTGTCTCTTATCTTTTGTTTGTTGTTCACTGTGTTTGGTGTATTTCCATTTTTTATTTTATTTTGGGAACTTGGTTCTATTTTTGTCTGTCTTTTGTGTCTGGGTGTTGTGTCAATATTGGACTGAATTCTACCTTTAGAATTCTTTGTTGTCCGATTAAAAAAAACAAGACAGAATTCCTCTTGGATTGCTTTTTTATTTTCTGTTTATTCTGTGTGTTTTGTCTGTTGTTTGTTCTTTTTGTACTTTGTCATTCAACACAGGTTTGATCAGCAAAACATGAGAAATGACTAGGGCTAGGAAAAATTCGCGAGTTCAATGACCTGCATGCTAGAATCCAATACTCAGGCCCCGTCTATTCGTTCATTGTCTGTTGTCTGAATGAGTAGCAGGTAATGGACAAACGGTAGGACTTCGGTATACACAGGATAATGGATTCTAGCTTGTTGGTCGTTGAACTCGCGAAATATTCCTAGCCCTAGCAATGACGTATGTCTACAAACCAATGCATTCTAAATAACACATAGTCAGAGGTGTACAATTATTCCATGAAATAGCTCATTATGTTAAAATGCCGGACTTTTTCGAGCTTTATGAAAAGTCCGGCCGAGCACAGAAAAAAATACTTAACGGAGGATGTGTGTCCTCCGTTAGCCGGACACCTGATAACCCTAGCTGTGGCACTTTTATCAAACATTGTATAAGGGCAATATAGGAAAGTCAGAAGAAAAACAGGAGACGTGTTATTTAATTCCAGTTCACGCCGATATGAGCACTGTTCCTTCTGTACAGTAGCACATTGTTCTGTGGGTAGTTTTAGTTTTATATTTTGTTATTTATAAATTGAAATGTAATCATAATTTTAGAATATAGTTATGCTGTTTCAATTATTATTTTGATACGTTAACGTTAAAGTTATTTATAAACACATTCTAATACTATTAGAGAAATTTAGTCCGTAAATGTATAACCACCATAGAAAAAAGAGGTATAAGAATGTGAATTCTGCTAGTGTTTCCAGTTCACGCCGTTCATAACATGTCTCGCGCTTTAACAATGTTAAAAAGCTGTACCTTTCAATTTTGTCCTTTTATAATATTTGCCTTTACTGAGCCTAGCGGCGACACACGTATCATTTTATGATAAAACCTTCTGTGTACGACACCCACGGTCATAGAAGAACAGGTCTGGACACTCGCCTGGAAACTTGACCCACTTGTTGCCTGGCTGCAGTTCTCCAAGTTAACGAGTGTGTTGTGCGTCTTTGGCGCTGCAGAGGGGGCTGTCGGACTCAAACTCAGCCCACTACCCTCCCACTTTTTTCCAGTGTTTACATTATAAAGGTAAACAATTTATTAAAACGTATTTTTTTTTATCAATTTATGAAATACTTCTTTCGCTCACACACCTAAAGCATGGCTCCAGCAATCTTTATTTACTTTATAATGTAAACACTGGAAAAAAGTGGGCGGAATTTGAGTCCGACCGCCCTTTTTGCAGCGCCAAAGACGCACAACACTCGCGGTAACTTGGTGAAATGCAGCCAAACAACAAGGGGGTCAAGCAAAATACATTTGTAGATAGGCGATTGTCCAGACCTGCGTACTTCTACGACCGTGAAGACACCTTTTGTTTTAGACGTTAATTTATTAGTTTTGGATACAGTTACTTTGCTTCTTCAGTACCACGTGGACCGGAACATATCACATTAGAACTTAATGGTTGCCTACCTGCGGAGCATTGTACCTGACTGTACTACATGCAGAGCTTGTTAAAAGCCGTTAACGAAACTAAAATCTTAAGTTTAAATTGTATATGAAAGAGAAATGTTTATAATTTGTAGCATTGTAAAAATTTCCTGAATTTAATTTCTTACGTGTTAAACGACTGTGTAATGTCGACCTGAATGTAGGGTATACTCTACGACATCAACATGGCTGAACTTCAAACCAATGCCACGGATGTTCAGGAACGACGACCTAGGAAAAACTTGATAAATACGCAGCTCAACCTCTCACTACCGACGACAGCAACTAGTTTAACAAAACTTAACGATGCCAAACGGCGTGCAGAACTTCGGTGACATTCTGTTATGCATTTTTTTTATTTCGTCTGCCTACAGATAACATATAAGAATAAAAAACTGAATGTTCGTTTCCTGGCTTAGTAAATTAGCCGAGAGCTGCTCTCGTAGGGCGTGCAATAAAATACTGATTTTTATTATTTCAAGAAAATTAACGTCTTATACTCTGGGTGCCTACTGCCGCCCCTCTGTTTTCAGTTCCACTATTCAGCTAAATTATTCGCGACGAATAATATCATGGGGTGTCTACCGCCGCCCCAGATATCCGAAACAAATAGCTGAAAATTGGAGACCTTCGTTCTCCCTCGACGTCCGCGGCCAAATGCCTCGACCCACTTTCTCTATCGCGGCTCTTCACTGTCTTGGCGGGAAACCACCCTCCCAGTCCAGTGGTCACGAGGGGGTGCCTCCGGCCAATCAGTGTCGAGCATCCTTCAAAGCACCGCCCTCAGAGAACAGATTCCGCCTCTATTCACCTCGCCTTCTTTTATTTACAAATTGCATTTTATATCTAAATTATATATTTTAAATAAATACCTAAAGTTGCACGTTACAAATTGTTACGTAGGTTGCTTTCTTTACAGTAAAGACTGGTCGGAAATTGTGAGGTTAATGAAAGGGAAAAGTTTGTAACTAGGATTTAAAAAGTCCTAGGAAGTTAACTGCGTGGTTCAAGACAAACGGTTTGACATTGAATCTAGATAAAGTTAAATTCTTACAGTTTTACAACCAATAATTAAAATATATCCGTCAATAATTCCACTAACGAACTTCCGATCAAGTTTGTTTCTAAAATACATTTTTGGGTTTGAATGTGGACTTTAATTTGAACTGGAAAATTCATATAGGACGATTATTACCCAAGCTCATTATATCATCAAATTTTGAAGCCTCAAGAATGGCTTTTTTCGCTTACTTCCATTCTATTATGTCGTATGGCCTGATTTTTTGGGGTAATTCGACCGACAGTATAAAGATATTTAAAATACAAAAGAGAGCAATAAGATTATTACGTAATGTTGGAAGGTCGGAGTTAAAAAAAACTGCAGTAACGATTCAATTGTGTATGCTTCGGTTTAAATCAGTGTCATGGAAACAATTCTAAGGCGTACGGCTTCAGTTTTTAATTGGGGAAACAGGGCCGTAGCCAGGATTTGTGTTACGAAAAAAAAGGGGAGGGGTCCCTGGGAGTGTTGTCTGCTAACAGCGATTCCCTTGATAAAGCGGAGGGTTCCGGAAAATTTTAATTTTCAGGGTATAAAATATTGCAGTTTTCATAAATTAAGAAGAGGGGGAGGGGAGGTGGTCTGTACGCAATGAACCCCCCCCCCTTTTTTTTTTCCCACAAGTCATTGCAGCTACGTCCGTGGTGTAAACCCCTTGATGTAGCTTTTCGACGATAAAAGCGCGCTATTTAGTGTGCTGACCGCGGGGCATGCTGGGAGTATAAAAGGCCGGAAGAGCAGGGAATGCTGGGTGAATACAGGGCGTGGCGACAGACAAGAGGGCGGAACTTTGTCGCGGTGGAGGCAGGTCGGTGCCAGGCTACCAGCCCAGATGAGAGGCCTCCAGGAAGTGTGACGCGCGACTGGAATAATAGCCCTGGTGCTCTCGGTGTGATTGCCGCTGGGCGGGGCGTAGGGTGGCCGGCACAATGCTGGGGCGCGGCCCGTCACGGCTCCTGGCAAGCCACCCTTCCACTGTCGCTGGTTGAAATAACGTCTGTCTCGTCTCACTTTCCCATATTTTTACATTTCACCTCTGAGAAGTGTGTTTGTAATCAGGATTGCTTTTCCAGGAAGCCAGGTAGATTTCTGTACGTCACAAACATCTCCATGCATCACACAGTGATTGCAGGAATTTCCCGCACTACTACACTACGAGTTTATCTAGCCACTTGACAACATACACCTCACTAGTACATAACAACACGACACTACATCAGCTTCACTCCCCCGTCGATTACACAAACATGTAATACATTAATTTCGGCAACAATCCCCCTCGAGCCTTAAACACGGGCCCGGATCCCAGCTGAAACAGTTACACGCACCCCGCCGTCGGTTTCAGTGATTTGCAACTAGACTGTCGGGGTGCATTTGATTTTACATACACCCAGCGAGTTACGGAAGCTTCGGCTTTCGGTCTCGCGACAGCACGGCCTCCGGGGCCGTGTGAGTAATCGGCGACGGCCAGGCACTTTCTCAGAAGAGATATTTTCAAAAAATGGAAAAGTTACACGAGACAGACTGTAACACTCGAGGACCAGGGTATCGCACGGACTTCATCTGGGCGCATCTGCGAGCCTCGAAGGATGACGTGGAAAGAGGCCCTACAGCGCTTCCCTCTTGAAAAATTTGATTTTGAGAGTGCGTGGTAGATAAATAATCGCTGAAAACATCGAATTGATTTCTACGCATTTTTCGAAGCCAATATGGATAAAATACTCAATGACAATCCTAGATAATGATATTTTCCAACTGCATGAGTAAATATTTATCCATAATTACTAATTCGTTACGCGTGATCTCTTGTGCCGCAGTTAAATGCACGAGGTTCCGGCGTCAGAGATTGTGCGTCGGAAGTTCGTAACACTGGAAACAATATTTCGTTTAAAACGTTGGCTAAAGCTGTTGTCTAGGATTGCTATTGTTTAATTTTCGCAAATTGACTTCAACGAATCTACAGTTATAGATTAATGCTTTTAGCGCGGAAATGTGTACCTCGCCTACCCCACGCTTCAAATGTGTTGCCGTGTTTTCGTAAACAGTTTTTTTTCTACGAAAATATTCTACGTGTGCCCATTGTGCCAACGTACGAAAAGAAAACAGACTTCAAACAAGGTCTGAACCTCATGCAAGCTTCCCGCCGAACGGTTTTTACTATGGGACACTAAGCGGTGACCGTATAATTTTATTGGTGGAAAGTTTGCAACTAAGTTCAGTGCAGGTGGCAATCTGAGTTTCACATACATCCGGTTAGTAGTTTTTGAAGTACGGAAGTCTGAAAAGGCCGATGTTGGAGGGCATAGAAACAGTGTTTTTAATGAGCGTGGCGTCTTAACATTGAGGTTTCGATCTTGTCTGAAGTTTGTTTTCTGTTCGTACGTTGGCACAATGTGCACACGTGGAATATTTTCGTAAAAAAAAACCTGTTTACGAACACGCTGCAACGCATTTGAAGCGTGGGGTAGGCAGCCGCCTTAAGGTGCAAAGTAGTGCTAATTGTAGCACTTTTCGTAGAGGAACATTGGATATTCATTGGTAAAAATATTTTTAAATTTTAAATTCTTTTCTTCAGAACTAGTCACGAGGGGGAGGGGGGTATAACATATAACATCTGTCTTCCCCTCCCTTACCGAGCGAGGTGGCGTAACGGTATCATATTGGAATCGCATTCTGGAGGACTAGGGTTCCGGCCAGCCTTATTATGGTTATCCATGGATTACTGAATACTGTTGGTACTGCTCCGTGTGAATACTGGAATTGTTCCGTACGGGCGCGGTGGTCAGCAATTTTCGTTATTGTTTTTATTTTTAGATATAAATTGACTCAATTTTTATCTTATGAAATTTGTTTTATCTATTATAATCTTTCCGTAGGGTTAGTCGAAGTTAAAATATGCATACCACGGTTTTAAGTATGGTACTAACATCAACTTGCTTACCAAACCGAAATAATTCAAACTGAATGACGATGTTATAGGCTCTAAATCTCCTACATTAAACCGTAAAATAAAAATATCTTTGTATTAAAAATTTACAAAAGTATATTATTTTATGGTTATAATTTAGTGTATAAAACCTTATCCTTGCTGCCGCCAGATCTCTGAAGTAGGCAATGATCTTAAAGTACCCGCCTCCCTGGAGTTGTTTTGCACGTGTGAGGCTCAGATGCGAGGCAGCTGTAAGAGCTACTAGACTCGCGCGCCTAAGGTTATGTTGCCCCTATGCGAAAAGAGCTAAACTGGGCGCAGTGTTTCCCATGTATCACTGGAACTATGGGACTTTTAAGCCCTCAACCCATCATTTTATTGCTGGAAAGTATGTACCATGGTTCGCTGTAATTATAAGTTATTTCGTACTCATTTGAGTGGTAGATTTTGTGATACAGCTGTGCGAAAAAGCCGTTTTTAGCCATGTTGGAGGGCTCGGAAATAGCATTTCCAATGCACGTTACGTTTTAAAAGAACTTTATAATCCTTCTCTGGAATGTGTTCTCTTTTCGTAGGCAGGTACGTCAGGAAAATGTATAACAGTTGTCCAATTAAACTGATATTTCTAACCCACTGTAGCGCAGTTCAACAGCCAAGGATGCGGGTTCTTTACGGAGGCTACCTCATTTTGCTCTGTCTCTGTATCTCTCTCTGTCTCAGTCTCTCTCTCTCTGGAGCACGAATGATGCTGCTGACCAGTATACATAATGCAGTGTCATCTATACGTGTAAACCACTCAAGTGACGTGAAGTGCTTATTCTTTTTACTGTGCGGGACTAAGTGGGCCTTAATTTTTTTACGTCTGAGGCACGGGAATGGGGAAGACGATAAGTCGAATATAGCATGTCTGTCAAACAGCCCTACGCATCTAGGTGCGAAGTACTAAACTAGCTGCAGTGTTTACGTAGTAACTGTTTTTCAACGGGACTTCAAGCGATGACCCTATAATTTTATTTGTGGAAAGTATGTGGTAAAGTCCAATGCAGGTTTCCATGATTTTGTTATGCCATTGCGGTTGATACTTTCTCATCTAAAGTAACGTGAAAAAGTCGTGTTAGCACTTTTGAGGAGCTTGGTAATCATGTTTTTAATTAATAAGCGGGTAGAATTTTTAAAACCATAGGGGACACAGTTTGAAGTGTGTCTTCTTGTCGTATATTGGAAACATTTGTATCAGTTATACACGAACAAATACCACGTCTCACGCGCAAACCCACTAACTCGTAAGGCGGTGTCCGTTTCAATTGGAAAGTATGGCTGAAAGGCCAACACACGTTTCTGACTTTTAGTTTTACGATTCCTAATACGGAAGGCTGGAAAGAAAAACTACTTTCTGTAACCGTTTTGAGGGGCCTAAAATCATGTTTGTTGTTGAATTTATAACTGTATAGCAACATAGCGTTACCATAATAGTAAAACCGCGTAACTCAATTTCACTTCCATTCAGAAAAAAGGAGAAAAAACAATTATATTTCCCTCACACAGAGAAAAAAATACATAATTTTGTACAACGTTGTTATAAATGAAATTTGTTCAACTACTTTTAACAATATTTACTTGAAAATACCTTATCAAGTTGGTTAAAAAGGGCTCGGAAGTCCGATCTTCATAATATGGAGCTACGAGCTTTTACTATTAAGGTAACGATAGTGTGTTCTTTTCGTAGACACAATTGTAAATCACATTTTTGGTGGGGAAAAAAATATTATTCGCAACTAGCTGCAACACACATTTAATAATATTGACATAGTTATACGATTAATTCAAAGAGCATTTTCTTCGGATACTCTTTCGGCCGAGATTGAGTTTATTCTTATAATACAGGCTGTCCCATAAGTCCGGTCTCGTAGGGCAAATATAAATTGGTGAAATATGGAATGTTTTAATAGTGCTGTAGTGTGTTGGCGTAAGAAAACAGCAGTGTGTTCACTTCCATGTATCATTGAAACAGAAAATGCTCAAATAGAAGGTCGCAGTGTACTTTTACATGCGTATATGCGATGGTTCAAATTACTTTGTACACGATGTAACATGGTCGGCGGGATGGAGCGGCATGTAGTAGTCATGTTGTTATTCACAGTAACATTTCATTACACTACAACACTATTCAAACATTCCATATTTCACCAATTTCTATTTGCTCTATGAGACCGGATTTATGGGACAGCCTGTATTTAAAATGTATTGATGCATTTGCGTGCCAGTAATATTTTGCTTGCTTAAACTTTCAAATTTAAATGTAGGGCGTGGCATAATTATGTTATATCTTTCATTTATACTAAATTTGTGAAAACGGCAGTGGTAAATGAAGTATGGAACCTAGTTTGCATAAATACATATTTATTCCTCACATAGACTATGCATGATAAGTTAAGACGGAGTGTGTTAAGGCCGATTTCGGTTTTTTTTTTTTTTTTTTCGGTGTAACCCGCCATTTCGTCGCTACCGCAATTAATAAGGTTAATAGCCACCAAGTGATACTCAATTTGTAATAAATTCCAGATGTAATCATAAATATGAGATTTTTAAATGTTTGTTGCAATGGGAATTTACAGTTAGAATTTATTGGTTTGTGGACGTACGCCATTGCTCATGTTCTTGCTGGTCAAACCTGTGTTGGTTTTACTTGTGTTGTAATGTCTACTGTCTTGTGTTTGTTGTTCACTGTTTTTGTCTATTTCCGTCTTTTTTTATTGGGAATCTGGTTCTATATTTGTGTCTGTCTTCTGTATCTGGGTGTTGTTGTCACGATATTCGACTGAATTCTATCTCCAGAATTCTTTGTTGTCTATAGTAACAATTAATATAAAAACTGACAAATCCTCTGGGATTGCTTTTTTTTTTTTTTTTTTTTTTTTTTTTTTTTTTTTTTTTTTTTTTTTTTTTTTTTTTTT
>PNEQ01130282.1:0-15724 GCA_003012365.1 Medauroidea extradentata | reverse complement strand
CCTATCTAACAATGTATTTTGCTTGACCCCCTTGTTGTTTGGCTGTAGTTCGTCAAGTTACCGAGAATGCCGTATTTTTTGGCGCTGTTTTCCGGGCGGTCGGACTCAAACTCCGTCAACTTTTTTCCATTGTTAAATTTATAAAGTAAATAAAGATTGCTAGAGCCTTTTCTTAAATTTGTGAGCAAAGAAAGCATTTCATAAATTGATAAAAAAAATACGTTTTGATAAATTGTTTATCTTAGCGGAAATAAGTGGGCGGAGTTTAGTCCGACCGCCGTAACATCAGCGCCAATAAAACACAATATTCTCGGTAACTTGGTGAACTGCAGCCAAACAACAAGGGGGTCAAGTTTCCAGGCGAGTGTCCAGACCTGTTCTTCTACGACCGTGGTCTGGACACTCGCCTATCTAACAATGTATTTTGCTTGACCCCCTTGTTGTTTGGCTGTAGTTCGTCAAGTTACCGAGAATGTCGTACTTTTTGGCGCTGTTTTCCAGGCGGTCGGACTCAAACTCCGCCCACTTTTTTCCATTGTTAACTTTATAAAGTAAATAAAGATTGCTGGAGCCTTTTCTTAAATTTGTGAGCGAATAAAGTATTTCATAAATTGATAAAAAAATACGTTTTGATAAATTGTTTACCTTAGCGGGAAGGAAGTGGGCGGAGTTTAGTCCGATCGCTGTAACATCTGCGCCAATAAAACACAATATTCTCGGTAACTTGGTGAACTACAGCCAAACGACAAGGGGGTCAAATATCCAGGCGAGTGTCCAGACCTGTTCTTCTAGGGCCGTGGTGTACATATTTCACCTTTCCTTTTCTATAATAGTTATGAAGTACAGTAGAAGTACGAATCTGAAATGTTTTTTTCTAAACAAGCAATTTAAAATGGGCAACGTTTTATTATCCTTTCCGCAGAATTTGTTTTGAGGACATTTTAACGTGGCACTCGACGAGAAAATAGAGTTGGTTTGTTGAGGTTATTTGTAACCTTGAAAACTTTGCTTAAAACATTTAAACAAATGATAATGTAAATAAATAGCGAATATGTTTAACAAGTACTTGTTTGGCTAATTGCTTGGAACAGTGACATTACTTCTCTATTTTCCTTGCTTGGATAGGTGGTTTCAACATCACATATATCTCGCGACTTGTTACCACATTAAACGTGCCTTATTTTTAAGAGTGATGCTGTTGGGATTCTCTTTTTTTTTTTTTTTTTTTTTTCATAAAACGGGAGGGCTATCATTTTAGTTGTAAGTCTTTCGTGAGACTTGCTGTCTACACATATCATACCCTATCTTAGTGAACATTTAACTTACAATCATCTAGACCTAATTAAATTTATTGCAGTACAGCTGTACGAAAGCCACTTGTATTCACTACACATTAACAGTGAATTATTTAGAAATAATCAACATATCCCGATTTGATAATTTACGACTTGCTGAAAGACGAATGCCACATGTATAACCCACCTAGGTAATAGGCCTACACTCACAAATACCATGCCACACAAGTTAAAATAACTTACATGAATTTCAAAACTAGATCACTCAAATTAATACCAGTGCAAATATAAAATGTATACATAATTTTTGCTCTAATCGCGTCACACATCTATCACTTTAGGCACTTAATTTTCCGTTAGCAACATAAAGTACCTACCTATGTAAAAACTGGTTACAGACGAAAACCACTTTGATGTGTTCCAATTGTGATAAACAAATGCTACTCTCCATAAATATAAGTACTTAATTATTCACGATCAATCTCATTCAATAAAAATGAACACACGCATATCCACTGTACTGACACCACGACGTTATAGAAATTAATTTTTCAAACTTCAAAACCCAACTACGACGTTTATAATGAAAATTTTGTGACAATTTTCCTTCATAACTTGATATGAAACTACACTTCTTATATCCTTGTACAAGCACGAGAAAACTACACAATTTTAAGTTACGAAAAATATAACCATAAACGTTACTTTTAGCACGAGAAATGTTCACTGCTACATGGAAGCTATATCTGCATGTAAGCACGCAGGTGTGCAAACAGCTTTTGTCGTCGCCGTGGCAGTGAGAAAGGTGTTACAAATTTTTTATTGGCTTGTGTAAGATGGAGAGGGGAGGCAGTTGCGTCTAGTCACAATAGGTTCCGCCCCTTGCGTCTTGCGTTTTCGAGTATATTTAATTACAACTACGACTCGAGGTGCAGGTGCAGAGCAGATTTCCTTGTGTTGCGCTGCGTCGGTGCAAAACGCAAGTGGTGATATTTAAGGGGCTTCTGTACCGCTTGTCAAAACTAAGAAAAACACCTACCTCTTCTCAATCATCTTAAAAACGAACTATTCAAGATACAGCAAAATTCTTTTTTACGTTAAGGGGAAAAAAAGGTTTGCTGTACGTAATGATTTGAATTTCACATGTCGACATTTCAAATACCTTTAAAAAAAATGTTCAAAAGACTATATTTGGCGTCTCATTTATTGTTTCCTTAAAAGGAACCTTGAATTCGTACATCACTAGGACTAAGGAGTAAATTTTTCTAAACGTATTTGGTGTCGTAAAAGTCTGTGGTTACAGAATTGAATTTCCGTGTAATTGTTTGTGAAAATGGTGTATTTTTGCGCGAACAGTGTCTGCTTCGTGCTGCCTGCAAGGAGCGAAGGTAAAACACTCGAGCGCGCGGATAAGGCCGGGCGAGGAGAGGATGGCATGTGCGTGAAGCCGCAGGAGGGGAACTTATTTATCTGTGCTCTGCCGGTAGCGTCCGTAGCTGAGACTGTCGTCTTGGGGACTGGAGATAGCGATAACCGAATGTCATGCAGAGCGCCATCATGTTTGGAACTCTTCTGCACACTACGTCACGCTCATTCACTCTCGACAAGCCAAACTAGTAGGCCTATACGCGAATAATCTTTAAAACTAAACTCGCCATTAATCGCAAACCATTCATCCAAACGATTTTAAGCATTTACAGCATATATGTGAAATGTTCTGTCCATAATTACGCATGTTAATTTTTGTAACTTCAATTATTATACTGTTAAAAATAATTGTTAGTGATGTGTTACTGACCATCGTTGGAAAAATGTATCGTAAATACAGCAAGCGACAAACTTTTTTGGTTTTAGAAGATAATGTGGATGGTGTCAGCAGACGAAAGGAAGAGGATATTCTAAATTTTATTTGTATGACTTACCTGAGTTATGTGGAACGTTATTACTTTGGCGACAGGTTGAACACAGAGAGTACTTCAGCCGCCGCGTGCATCTGAATCAACGACCTGTACAAAAAAAAGTGTCGGTTTAGTCACACCATACTTTCTTTCCTAATTCACAAATTTGTATTTGAAAAAAAAAATATTTTTTGATAACTCTTACTGAGATAGGCCATACTGAAGCATATAATTTCAGTGTAACAGTGTCGCTAGGTAAACTGTATTGCACACTTATATATTTTAGACACATGCCAGTTGCTATTGCATATATCATTGCAGTAAAGTAGAGAGTAATGCAAATAGAAAAACATTTATGATAATCATAAATAAATATTTTGTACATTTATACAGTTACACATAAAATATGAATTTCTATTACGTCTACGAAATTCATGTTAATTATAAAATTGAGAAGTAGCTACATTAAGCTATCAAATATTACAGTTTTTCTCCTTTTGTAACAAAAGACTGTGATAATGGACTCCACGGTACTCAAGCACAATTTCTCCAAGTTCGGTTAAAGAAAATATGTTACAATATTAAATATTTCCCATCCACGATCGTTGCATCTGTACATGTTATTATAATATAAAGTTATACAAATATATGCATTCCCGGTTACTGAAATATATTTTACACATTTTACGACGACGTACAAAATACGCACATATATTAGGAGCCTATGCAGAAAAAATGTGTTTGTAAGTTGTTTCCTACATTAAGTTTTCAAGTAATGAATAGGGCACGCTTGGTTTATGAGATTCTTACAATAGTACATACGGCGGTGTTGAGAAATGCTTTAGGAAATTTATTTTAATAAAAAATAATTATTCAAGACACCAAATATACTATACATAATGTTTAAGCTTTTGAAATCGACTTAGTATCTTTAAATTAGACAACACCTAATTCTGTCCATATTTAACTCATTGTAGCTCGTAGCACATGGTGAAGTATTATTTGCAGAAACTGTCGCATATATATTTTAATACTCATATATTATTACTTTGATGTTACTACTGCAACCAGGCATATTAGTAACATAAATAAATTAAAATACATTTCAACGATTTTCTTAATATTATGTGCGTACAGTAACACTTTAAAACTTAGGCGATTAGAATTTTCATAAGTACTCTAAGTTACGATATTTAGTAAAATATTACACGACAAATCAGTTCGGCTTCAAGTGAATGGTACTTCAAGAAAACTCTGCCACAGCACACAGTAATAATTGTACAGTTTTATAGGCAACACTGCTTTACTACTTTCTTATATCAACACTTTTCTCCTGTTTTCACGTAAGGTGGTTTCTGCAGCAGTATTGAGTTCCTTGATTCTGATAAATGTTCGGAATACAACGAAATATTGGTCGTATGACACGTTGTTCCAAAAGTTATGTATGACTGTGTCTGTCACTTTCCTAAATATTTTTTGTCCTTGCAAATGTATTGAAAACATCCAAACATTCATTAAAAGTTTTCATGAGATTTGTTGCAAGTGTAGCACTTCCAGTTATTATTATTTTTTAAAGATGAGCAAAATGTAGGAACATAATTAGAAAAAGCTGCGCTGCTGGTTTCATTTTTGTGTTGCACAGCCAACAGCATCCAAGTGGCGTTGAGTAAGTCCAGCAGCTATTTTAAATTCAAGCTTTGATTTATTAACTAACTGCTGCTCATACTTGTCGTTGATGTAGTTTCCTTCCACAGAAACTTCTTTGTCCAAAAATGTGATTTCTTGCAAGTTTTATTAAATGAGGAATATCGGCAAGCACATCATTTAGTGTGCCACGTTTTAAAAACATAGTATAAAATAATTTGTATTATATTAATTTTTTTAAATTTTAAACGAAAAACGCAGGGTATATGCAATAGAGTACATAGCAAAGCTGACGTTGATAAAACTCGCACAACAATTCATATCATTATTTGCAGTGAAATGAAATTGTATACGTCAAGTAAACAATTCATGCACTTTTTTTAAGATCTTACAAGTATTTTCAAAGGAGAAATTAAGTTGTATTTTTAGTTCGTTTTAAAAAAAATGTGGTTTATTAAAAAGATTTTAGTTAAATAGTTATTTTCCACTTCATTACTATTGTATTTCCGAAATTTTGCAGTCGACTTTAAAGAAGCAAAAACTGTACTGAAAAGACAACAGACAGATAAGAATGCGGGTTAACATGACATTGTCATCCAGTTCTGAGTTATGTTTAAAGTTTCAAGTCTCTGGTTTATCAAGAAGTCAGTTTGAGGTTTATTTTTAAAAAATTATTGAAATAATTATTATTTAACAATTTTTCTTCAATTGCATTGTCATCCAGTGCTGAGCTAAATTTCAAGTTTCAAATATATAGCTCACAGAAGAGTTAGTTTAAAATCGATTGCAAAATTTCACTGAACAAATAGACAAGAAAGCAAGTTAACAAAAACGCCGTAAAATGTTCTTACTATTGTCATATGGATTTTCAAATGCCGTCTTCTAAGAAGCTTTGCCTATTTTCTTCCAAACGGTTCTAACTCCCCTCACACATCACTAACAATTCCCTACAACTTTGAAATTGCTTTCTTCTACTCTTACTATTACTTAGTTTAAAATATATTTTGTCATGGACTCGTCGAAATCATATTATGTAGGCCGTTCACATTCCGAGAATGCTATGGACGTGACAACCTGTTCATAGCTGTATGGGCCTAACAACCTGTGTATTATTATGGTTGAAAGAAATTTAATTATTAATTTTGATCTCATCTAATATACTTAAATATATATTTCAAATTTGGCTTTATCTGTGGTTTTTCTACTAATACCACAACCTCTACTACTACAAAAACCACAACCACTACTATATTATTATTATTATTATAGTAGTCGTAGATTGAACAAAGTGTTTTAATTGATTCACGGGACAGGAGCATAGGCGTACTCAGGAATTTGTACATTTGCACTAGGTAATACCAGCAAATGGCGTAACCAGGATTTTTGTTTTAAGGGGGTGGGGGGTAATTCACCCATCCTTTCGCTGAAGTGGAGTGTCCATGGTCTTGCTTCGGAATATATCAATGTAACAATCCATAATCACTTAAGCAAGCAATAAACACCACAAAAGAAACAACGTTTCATATCCTCGAGGCTGTACAAACCGTAAACACAACACAGTCTACCTTCCAGCTTGGGCTGTTCCCCTCCACTGTTCCAAATACGCAGCAACTTACAAACTATATGGTGCATGGGAGGATGGCCTTCTGTAAATTAAATGTCCATTTACTGCGGCAGGTGTCAATGTTGATGATGTAGTTTCAGATGGAACACTTGCCTGTCTTACATGCAACGACAGAAACAATGTTACAGGTTTGAAATAAAATCATGATTAAATTATTATAAATTACAAGGACAGCTACACGTCACAAACAGAAAATTTGCTATTTTCACCATTTTGACATCGAAAGTTTAAGCGCATAAAGAGACGATCAATTTTGGAAAGCTAAAGTGGAGAAACAGTCGACCAGGTTCTATTTAGATTGCATGGTTCTAGAAACTGTAGACCCTCGCTATACCAGAAACACGGAAATAAGAAATCCATACTATATTAGACCTAATCTTAACAAAAAAAGTAATGAACAGTGTCTGTCTCAAAGAAATCAAATGATATAATAAAATTAGTTTTACGTGTATTTTGTAGTTTCATACTTTCGCTGTACTTACCCTAAATGCCTACAAAATGTATCTGAAACAAGTACACGAGTGAGATGATGTACATTCTTTCTTATTTATGCATATAAATAAGAACATGTCGTCATACTGTGTAGAATGTTTGGTACGTTTCAATAAATGACATCCATTGTGATGCACATTAATACTCTTACAACAAGACACTTATAGTATTTTTATGAAATTTGGTACTTGTGTCTCAATGTAATCTTCTTGTTACTATAATCAATTACTAATAACTTTGTTCATTGAAAAAATTTGCTAACAATGTACTTGTATAAATTTGTATTTAACAGTGAATATATGCTACGATTCAAATTGTTAGTTTTTATTTCTTTGAAATGGAATCCCATGCGTATTGTAACTATTCGTACATAGTGTCCTTGTTGGCTGTACTGAGCTACATACATATTTATTACCTCGTGACAGTTTTCCGTTACACTAGAAACACGAAGTGAGCACAGATTCTGTACAGAACGATTTTTTTTAAAAACCAAGAGACCAAAACATAACTTAGCCTGTTTGGATATCATAACGTACAAATGCTTGCTTGTAAATTTTTATGTATTAGTATATTGTTACAAAAGAGACATATTATATTGTGTGTTGAGTGTATGGTGCACGATTGTGGTATATGTATGTAAATCTTATTGGATGTAGAACTGTTTAAAAATTTACAATAATGCTGAAAATTATTATTAGAATTATAACAGTTGAATGTGTGTATAAGTATATGAGTGCTTATTAGTACTTATATGATGTAAGTAGTTGCTTTTTGTTACGTAGGTTGTTACAAAAGTGCTGTGTCTTGAATATTTTGACTCACATTAAATGTCTAGGCAAACAGTGATTGTGTTGTGGCAGCAAACATTTTTCTATTATACTGTAATATACTTTTGGCATAGAATGCGAATGGGTGGGTATGTCTTATCGTTTTCATATTTTTCGTACATACGCATTTAATAGCAATTTCGCTATTTTCGCTGCTTACCCAAAGTAAAAACTATTCAAACGATACAAATGAAATAATTTAGACTGAAAGTAGATGTTTTGAGCTACAGAATGACACATTTATAATTTCACGTAAACGTTGATTGTATATTAAAAAATTATTGAATTTTCCTTAATTTTTACATATCTTTCAGTAGGTCTGCTTGTGTTTATAAAAAATAACTTTAACTTGAAATTACAATGCTTCATTGTGTAGCTCAATACATTTACTTTCACTATAAGTTATTTCATTTGTACAGTTTCAAAAAATTTTACTTTGGGCAAGCAGCAAAAGTAGCCAAATTGCTATTCTGACATGCGTATGTACGAAAAATATGAAACCGAAAATTATTTTATTAGTGGGAAATTACTATTAATGTAATGTGTACGAGTTGGACAATGTTTGGTACAGTTATAAACTTACGAATGTTTTTGTGCAGCGCACCCTTACAAGAAAGAAGGCTTATCTTAGTTGTTTAACTTATTTTGAAAAGTTTCTTTTCGGTACCAGTTTATAAGGATATACTTTGTTATTATATATCTGAAAATGCCAAACTACAGAAGCATGAATTTTGACACAGTCTGATTGTCAAACAAACCTGTAATAGTTATCGAAAGATCAACAAAACATACAAATAAATATTGTTCAGTTTTTTGTCTTTTCAGTATCAAATCATATAGTCTAAAAAAGTTGTTGAAAAAAAATGATACTGTTTAACTTTTGTATCGAACCGTTGTAAAGAGTATGATTTATTATTATTTATGATATTTTATCTCATGTTTCATGCTGTTTTGAGTATGTTAATGTGTGTAGTGACAACATGTTGTGACCTTTCATAGCTGTATGGCTGGCAATTGAAATATTATTTGAAATAAATATTTTATAAGCTCTAACGATAACAATTAGCCAAAGAAGGTTGGCGAGACTTATTTATTCACGCTAAAGATGGGCTAGGCCGCTCACTGTAGTGTTCGCAATCCCATCGCACGCTCGTTTCTCCATGACTGACACACTGAAGTAGGTCTGGTATAGAAACACCCGCAGAAATTATTTTTTAATTGTTATTGTAGTGACAAAAAAATTTTAGGCGGGGCAAGAATACAAATAGAGTACTTTTGAAACATTATAATGGAGCATTTCAAGTAGTTTTAGAAGCCGTCAAGGTATAACAACACAAATTAGAAATGGTTTAGCGCGTATTCTAATTTACAAGCTAATAGATATGCTAAATCGAATCTTTACATATAATTTATATTTGTTAGACTTCAGTTATGTTCTCAACAAACACAGTCAAATTAAAATCCTGTCAACCTTTGAAATCTTCATATCGAAGCTAACAGTTCGCGCACTTAATAAATAAATAAATAAATAAATAAATAAATAAAATCCATAAAACCATTGTCTAGTAAAATAACATAATCAGTCTCTCAAAACAGTTTGCCGAGGGCTAAATATTGCGAATATTCTGTTTGTGTATAATTAAGCACGGCTATTGTACAACATATATGGCGCCACGCGCTGATGGGTACCGGTAACATGACACCGAAGCCATCACGTCGTTACTCAGATACTGTACCGACCAGCTCGACACCCCGGTTAGCTTCCTTTAGCATGACCTTCTCCTCGGGGCGACAAGAGCACATATGAGGGAGGTGAAGTGATAGGCATATTGCTCGCACCCCCTCCACTGCAACTTCCTCTAGTTACGTCACAGTGATAAGCCGCGCCCTCGTCCCTTCGACACGCCTCCCGGACTGCTCGAACACGTGGCATGAGGAGCTCACATCAAGGTCACTACCGGTACAGAGCCGTCTTAATCGGTTCCCTGAAGATAAGAAATTCCATGTAAACAAATCAGTGTTGAATTTCACTGTAGCAGTAATTTCAATTTGGAATGGTTAGTCCGATGTAGTAAAATATTTTACAGAAACAGTTCAAATTATTTTATAATTCCTAGTTTTTTTAATTTGTTAAAACTGATACTGACATCAAACTACATACTGAACCGGTGTCAACTAGACTATCAATATCCAATAATCCAAATTTGGTTTTAAGTTATGGCAGAAATAGTTTACCAACTGGCAAAATTTTGTGACATTTTCTTTTTCTTTAATAAACACTTTTCTGATAATTTTTACATTTACTATCGCTGATATAATTACATTTGTTACCTACTTCATCTTCAAAATAATCTCTAAACAAACAAATTTTATTATTAACTTTCCTTACTGTGTAACAAATTTCATTCTTTGGAAATTCAATTTTTCTGGCAAAATTATTTTCTTGGGTTGTCCAAACTCACTAGGCCAATGTTGAGACCTCCGCCCTACTCTTTTTTCTTTAAGGCATTTTTCTTTTTCTTGTACTCTCCTACAATCAGTATTTACATGACCAAGTTTACAATTGGTACATGCCTTATAATTTGTATTTCTATATTTAGGCTCCGTAGTTTTGTTATGTTTATTGAATGTGGCAGAAGCTTTATTTGGTTCCTTTCTAGGTTGATTTATACTGGGAAAAGAATTGGACGGTATTTTAAAGTGAAATGTGGGTTTACCACGAGATTGGTCTTGTTGAAATAATACACAAACTGTACAATTCCACAATACTTTGTGGCCTAGAAACAAAATCTGTGCATGAGCTCTCAGTAGGATTCAATACATTAAGAATAGTGGAAAATATTTCTGCTGCTCAGTATTGTAATTATTAGTAATTATTAAAGTTGTACGAGGAACGAGTGAATGGAAACACAATTTCTAGAATTTGATTATCTGGAATAATTCCTTTTTGTTTAATTTTTACAAGTTCACACAAAAATTTTGTCAAGAGTGGAATATTTAATCTATCGGTTTCAGGAAAAACTTCAAATATCCTGTTAAGAAGATGTGTAATTTTACCGTACACCGAAGTTTACTGTGAAGAAACATCGAGGAAAGGATATTGATGAGTCATTCAAATAGTGATGTGTTCCTAGCACACCCTCCCACTAGTCCGTCTGCTGCACTTTACTCGTTTAGTATGGCCTACACACAGTGCGTGTTGTAAATAATAATTTTAGCCTTTAAAAGGCGTTTCTTTAAATTTACTCTTTATTTGTTATCTTTTTCAAGTGTCCAATAATTGTTCAATGTTTTTCAAAATGTATATTAATGTTTGTCGTTTATTTTCAACTTCCATTATTCAGGTGCATCAGCTATGCTATGTGTGTTACATCCTTCTGCTTGAACATGTTGCAACAGGAACAATATTCCAACACAAAACGTTCCAAAAATTACCAGTAATGATTTAATATGTTGTGCAATGTTTCCAATGTACGTTTTGCAATATTTCTTATGCAATTTCACTGTATTTAATGTGTTTGTATCGTAACTATATTGCACTGCGCGAAGTCACTCCACCCCCAACTCTGCGCGGGGCTGGCTTGACGACACAGGACGCCATGATTGAGTTAGTCAGAATTAGACACGTCGAGGAACTAGACGTGTTTTTGTTTACCCGGGTCCTTCATCAGTTTTACAACAGCCATCTTTATTTTTCAATAGCTATAATTTAATTTACCAGAACCGATTGGCTGTTTTGACCCGGGGCTCCTCATCCCCTGCCGGCCATCATGTCCAGGGGCTTAAGTTTACACATTAAGTATACCACCAGCCCTACGCTGTTTTACCACGTCACCTACTGGAGAGGTTTGGGCTCCAGATCTGCTTAACTGGCATTGGTCTTCTACGAGTACCAGTTTTTTTGGTTCATGGTGAGTAAACTTCAAAAAATTATTTATGTCTTTTATTTGCAAGTAGTGTTCTTGGCTCAACTTGTCTCTAGTTACACTTAACGTAATTTTTAGTGTGGTATGGCAGGGGTACTGGCCGTAACAAGTCCCTGAAGATCCATCGTTTAAGGGTGCAACAATCCAATGGTATGTGGCCTGCCCAGTGGTCGTCGGCCTGTCGACCCTGGGATTATCATCACCATCACCATCATCATCATCATCATCATCATCATCATCATCAAAGGGGGTTTTTCTCTGCTGCTTCCGCCGAGTGCCCTTTCCCCACTATCCATCTTATCTTAGCTCTCTCTGCTAGCCGGTTTATCCCCGTAACTTTGTCACCCATATCCCGTTCGACTCACCTACCGATTCAGTGTCGTCATCATCATCGACTTGTTCCCTCCCCCCTTGCACCTTCATTAAGAGGTTGTGAATAGAAGGTGGTAGAGTTGGTGGAATGTGGGATGTTAGCTGTTGACTGAATGCCAGAAATGTGGAAAGTTGGATTTTCGGAATTGGTAAGGTTGGTTTGGAAAGAATTAGGGTTGAGAATGATGATTTGGTGTGTATGGATGGATTAGTTGACCTGTGACGGGATGTTGAAAAACTGGGTTGAATGGTTAGGTTGGTTACATGCTGCAGACACAGGTGGTGGTAGGGTGGATGAAACAGGTGGTGTGTTGACATTAGTGGAGACTACTACAGCAGATTGTAATTCAGTAGCAATGTTGTCACAGCCTTGAGCCTCGGCAGTATTTTTGAACACAGATTAGATAGGGTTGGGTTGAGTGGCAAGGACAGTGTCAGGTAAAGTAAATTGAGGAGTGAAAAAAATGGTGAGGATGGAGAGGTGGGGGTTTGTACAGTGGTTGACACCAATAAGCCAGATGGTAAACATTGTGAACCAATTAAGGATTTTGTTATGTGTGCATTTTTTAAATTGTCAAAACTCTGTATTACGGAAGGCCCAGGAATTTCAGTTTGAAGACTGAATGCACTTTCAGACAAACAGAATGGGGGTGGGGGATCGTATAAGGTACAAAGTAAGAATCGGTAAGCGTGGGATAGCTGCGTGAACAGCAGATGTTATCATTACATCCGGCGTGTAATAAAACTCCCGAGACGTGACGCTAAAATTGAGAGTTCCAGCCTAGGCAGCCAAGCCACCGGCAAGGAAGGCTCGTATGCATTTATGGCCGAAATAGTAAAGAAAATAGATTGTTAAAAATCCCCAAAAATCAACAAACACTTCATACTGCAATAAAATGAGAATATAATTTGCACTGATATACTTGTTCTCCCTTACCAAACGACTGAATGAATATTAAATGAAAATATTAAGTTAAAAAAATAAGTAAATTAATTAAATATTGGTAAATATCAATAATCACTACTTATTATGTAGCTGTTAAAGTGTTGGTGTTACAGGTAAAGTTAATTAATAAAAAATATTTCTATAGCGATAAAAATTCTCGTACATAAAGAAAATTGTAGTTTACTTACTTTGAAATTTACTGTTTTTCGCCATGTGTTTATGTGGAACTAGCATTCCTAGTGTTGACTATTGAAAGTAGCGCTAATACTTTGCGCAACTGTTTTAGGCAGCCAATTCAGTACTAGAAAAACCGTCTTGCTTCTAACACGTGTTTTCGCAGCGATAGTTGTGCGTATTCAGGGAGAATTTGACGGTGTGCAGGACAAATAATACTTGTTAGTAAGTGCATCACGGTGTTTTAGTGGCGTATGTAGTGTGTTTTATAGACTTTTATTTTATTTGGAACTCTCGTGGATGATAATTATTAGTTAAATTTTGCTGATTGTTACACAGCAGTGAATATGTTATGCGTACAGTGTATGTGGAGAGATGTCGGCTCATGTACCTCGACGAAAGGGTACAAATTCATCATTTACTGATTGTGGCGATGGATTTGTAACTACCATCGAGTTGAGTAAGTAAAAACTTTTCTTCCAGACATTTCTCTTGTTATTTTAGTAAAACAAGCATGCACCATGTGCGTTTGGTATCGTAATGGTTGTGAACGATAATTATGATGTTTCAGTTACAGTTATATGCACCTAACATGAATACTGTAGGTATGTATTAAATATTTATTTCATTTGTTGCTTTGTGCGACTTCTATTGGCGTTAGAACATGTTTGAATAGGGCGTAGAAAAGGTATTGAAAACATGTAACATAGGTACACCATGCATACAACGTGAATTAAAAATGCAACGTTATTTTGTCCACATTTTTTTTTTCAGTTAAAAATATTTTTAATGTGGTATACTAGTATACCGGGATTAGATCAATAAATAAATCGCATGCATTTACTGCGGTATTTGTTCTATGGTTTAAATTCGTACTATAACGAGTTAAAATAGCTTTTGTTATTATGTATTTACATGGTTATTATGAATATTTTGCATTCTCGATTTTTCCAGATTTTTACATCCCTTTACCATTATAGACTTTTTATAATGCAGGCGTTTTTATTACTAGCGGCTTTTTATTTTGGTTATATTTCACTAAAATTTCTCATAAATAGTATAGTTCAGCAGGTTATTATTGTTAATTTACGTATTTTTACTCGACAATTTCCTTGATATTCATAGCATCACCACTTTCGAGTTTTTTTAAAGTAGGTTTTTCGGGTACTCGTGCATGTTTTTTCTTATTCTATTTTCGTGAAATTAATTGTAAATTGTGTATTTCACAACGAGCTATATAGTAAACATAGACGGGCTGAAACAACAATCTCCAAGCTCTGAGGGGTAGCCCAATTGAACGTGGTATTTTGACTCTAGATAAAATGGCGCACTCTTATTTCCTATCGAGAGACGAGATCGATTATGCTAATTTAAACTTTATTACAGCTTTATATATTACAATATTTATTAGCATTTTCCCATTGTTTAGTGGGGATATAGTGGAGCTATAAAGTAACGGATTTTATGCGAACATAATGACGGATTTTTAACATAATGTTGGCCACACTGCTGTTCTCCATGTTTTCTGGGGTCAAAATAGTAATTCAATTGGGCTTCACTTTGGAAGTGTTTCCGCTCCAATATGTTAACTATATAGCTCGTTGGTATTTAAGGATTTGTTTAAGTAAGGTAAATTCTACTACAGGTTAGAAAAATCAATGTTATAGTTTGGCACAGGGAAAATTTCTGCCACTTGAGCACTGGTATCGCTAATGCACCAAACTGACTAATCACAGAGATTTCCTGAATTTTAAGTTACATTTAGTTGATAATTTAAAACGCGAAATTGGTTTCTTTTCACATTAAAATTAAATTAAATTGCAAATATAATTTCCACGTTTATTTGAATTGAATTTTACTACGGTTTCGTATTTATCTGGTCTCTTAGCGATCGAAGCGAAACTAGTGGCAGAAATTTTCCCTGTGCCAAGCTCTCCCATAAGAAAACCTATTTTCTTTCTAACCTGTTGTAGAATTAACCTTTGTTTAAGGTATTTATTATAGTTATTCTAGGAATTTTGCCCCACAATTTCCTTGATCTTCATAGCCCTCCCCACTAGAGATTAGGTAGAATGCAGGAGTAATTTTTAATTGCAACTACTAATTTCCATTATTATTAGATGTAATAAATCGTAATATGCAGTTTTTGTTAGTTTTTGCATGAGTAGTTATTCTTAATATATACCGAAGAATTAAAAACAGCAAGGTAACTTCCCTAACAATGATAAGAGGATTATCAGCTAGTGTTACCGACTTCTCAGACAAATTATTTATTAATTTTTTTTATTTATTTGTTTGTTATTTAGGTCCCAATGAGCTTAGGCTCGCAATAGACGGCTTGGCCGGTGACGTCACAAGATGAGCATCGCTCCGAGCATCAGCTGTTTCTGTACAAACGTTCGTCAAAATGCCATATGAATAGTGTTACTTGGACTGGTTAACATTGTACAAATAGTACAAAAATGCATGTACGGTACTTGCAATAGCGAGTTTAGGTATCGCTAATAGAAATATATGAAGGATATT
>PNEQ01130279.1:0-19087 GCA_003012365.1 Medauroidea extradentata | reverse complement strand
TACATCCGCCCTCGGCCGTTGTCGGAGCTGAAATGAATACCCCTACCCCTTCATACAGCGGCAGTGGACTCGCCCGACACTTCTTGCAGTTCTACGGGCCTGGTTGGTCGCTTCCTCTAATGGTGAAGGAGAGGGAGTAGGAGCATCTGCGCAGAGCGAAATTGTAGCGACTCGTTTTGTTTGTTGTCCCACTATAGCGACTCGTTTTGTTTGTTGTCCCACTATACATGTCTACGTTTTCTACACGCGCTAACGGACAATGAATTTATTATTTAGTGGCGGCGGATGAACAATGTACGTCGGCTTGCAGTGCAGCCGTGAGCCTGGCAATGTTAAGGCCCTGCTACATTGAGACGGTGAGATTGTCGCTGTCGTGTTGTTGTCGGGTAGGCGTCGTTCATCTCCTTGCTGCGTGTTACAATGAGAGTCGTTGCTTTGCTGTTATTGTCTAGTTCCCGCAATATTTAACAGATGGTAGCTCAATCGCCAATCATGATTTTCTTTTCCTAATTGTAAAATTTTGTTGCAAATGGTGCAGTAAATACTATAAAATAAATTCTATACAAATCGTAGTGGACACGAAAAAAAAAAAAACTTTTTACTTTAAATTGGCTCGTAAGTTTCGTGGCGCTCATATATGGCTAATCAAAAAACTGTGTTGGTCATTTGATGATCGCGAATCGGTGGATTGTCGGCGAGTTGTCAGTGAAAGATAAAAGTTGGCCATCTCCACCGTCCCCGACAACAACACGACAAAGACTCTGACGTCATGGACTCGTTCTCCAATCAGATGATAGAATGGCAACGACTGGACACCGACCGACGACTCTCCGTCTCTATGTAGCAGAGCATTTATTGTTGACGTTTGGCAGAAGGATACATAATTGGTGTGAAAACAGATCCAAGCTAGAAGAAGGGCTTCCAGAAAGTACGGCAGGTATAGCCAGGGTGCTATACACTTTTCAACAAGGTGTAAAACTTTCGGCCGAGAGAAATTTACACGTTTTACTCGCACAGGGCACATTTCAGCGCCAGCTCCTCCGACAGGAGATCTTGCGACGCCCTGGTTTAAACCTCCCTTCGCCCCTCGTCGGACCAGAATTTTACTGCCGGTCGTAACTCCGATGTCGGGGAGACACGAAACGCATTCCTCGGGGGCAATGGCGTGCCAGAGATGGAGTCCCAGGGAGGATTGGGGAGGGGGGGAGAAATTGCGGCGAAATAATTCATGCAAATGAGGAGGGCGGCACTGCACCCACGGACGTATTTTTACACGCGCGACGCGGTCTGTTTTTTTTTTTTTTTTTATCGCAGCGACTCGCTCCCGAAGTGCCGTTCGGCTGTTTCCGTCTTCTCTCGTGCCATACACAAGGGGTGCAAGACCAATGCTGACGGGGTATCTCTATGTGTGTGAGACCAAATTGAAAGACGCCATATTGTAGCCCCTTAACATGTGATGTCCTATACCAGTGTTTTTTTTTTGTGGAAAAATAACATCCCTTCTCCCCGACCCCCGGTGAAGTACACAATTACTTATCTTGGCCTGCAATATGTCAGCGTTCAATTTGGTCTTGTAACAAAAGAGCAGCGTAACAGTCTAGTTCTTCTACAGTGACTTCGGTCATTCAGGATGCGGGAGCTGGTAACCACCAGAGATTAGAGAAACATGCAGATGGAGCATAAGGTATGTTCTATGGCGAGGGGTATGAAGCCTTGAGACGTAAGGGGGAGGACGCCATCCGCCGTATTGGAACCTGAAAAATTATGTTTATTACCATAGCAACGAGTATAATGCGGCTGTGGGTTGGCCAACCATAACCTCGTTTCTCAATACATGTACAGGAACAGCTGATTGCACTCCGCCATATTGCAACCTGAATAAACAAAGTCAACTTGGCTTCAGTATCGGCTGCTTATGCTACATCTGTATGTTTATCTAATCTCTGGTAACCACCACTCGAGTATGCTCTCCACAGAGAGAGAGAGAATGTTTAGTGTCTTCTATAGTTCTGCACGACACTAAAGAACGTTGTGAACTATAAGTGGCACGTGACAAGTTAGTAATTCTAAAGACCATCTTGCCTAAAGCAATAATTTAAAAAGTATTATTTATTGTGACTTCAAATATTAACTTTATAGTTAGTTACAATCTACAAACTATGACTGTTACTAAGTTTGGGTTGTTTAAATTTAAAAAAAATCAGAAAACTATACATTTTCTGAAAGGAAAGAAAAAGTAACTAGCGTTTCATAAGCGCTTATTTTATACTGAAATACCTATACATGGTTAGACGACGATAATAAACACAGAGCTTAAATACAATGCGATTAGTAAAGGAATTAATCTCAACTAGACTAGTTAAAGTGAAAATTCACTTGGTTAAAATTTTCACTGAAATACAAAGTCATTTCAACTGTTGTTTATATGTTGTATTTACGCAAAAAAAAACACCCTCACAAATACTTATCAATTTCTTTTATCGATATTGACAATTGGTTTTCTATCCCGTAAAATTAGGCTACATTCGTAATAACATAGAAGACATCACACTAACAGAGTATCCGCACTCAAATAGCACAGAATACCATGCTACATTCACAAATAATTTGAGAGAGTAATATCAGTATTAAATTGCTTTATTCTTTAATGTCGTAATTAACTGTAGTCAATATATAGGATGTCATGTAATTAACGGATACGGACTGCACCACGCGAATGAGTGACCAAAACTACGCAGAAAATACTCTTTGGCAAAAAGTCGCCAACCCTTACTTCACGAGATAGATCCAAAATGCCTGTGATCGGGAATGAAGGGTAGGTTGTCCGCACTGCCTCAGTTAGATATGTCAGGGTGTTTTAGTGTAGTCCTTAAACTGGAAACATGCAAATTTTACTTTAACAAGCCGTTACGCGAAAACTATGAGAGATAAAAAATTCCATAAGAGACAAGTTTAGCCATATTGTGTCTTAAGGAAAAAAAATCTGGTACAAATGAAAAAATAAACACATGGTGAGGTGATTAAAATTGCGGTAGGCCTCACCCTTAAAATGAATTCTATTCTGTAGTTAGGTTACAGTTGCACCCAGAAAAAAAAGTAATGACACAAAATTAAAAAATTCAAGATGGTGACTATCTCTCACTCATAAGTGACTGCGCCTTACTACATGGCCTGAGCTTCCTAACATGTAGAATGGAGATGGCTGACATGAACAACCTCTGCCAGGTTCAAAATCACCAAGCACGCCTAGTTCCTGAAGCTGACGCGGTAATTTCGCTCGTCTCACGAGCAGGCGCGCTTATCCGCCGTGGCGCGGACATGCTCGTTCGCAGCGTTCTTCCGTGCCCGAACCGTGATCCGTGTTACACGGACGTGCTGCGTGCAACTGATGCACGCGATGGAGGGTAGGATCGTGCGCACATATGCAGAAGGCATTAGTAAGTACAGCGAGTTATCGCGAGAAAATGTAACTGTTTGCTAGGCTTCTACAACACATCCTGTAGACTACATATAGGGCGTTTTGTTATTGGCATGCCTCAATCTGACTGGGCCAGTGATAACTTTGGTTAGGGTTAATTATATTACAGTTTAGAAAGATCGGTGTTAAAAGTTTATCGCAGGGAAAATTTCTGCCGCTTGAGCGCTGGTATCGGAAACGGGTGCAAACTGACTAATCACAGAGCTTTCCTGACTTTTAAGTTACATTAAGGCAACGGTTTCCTATTTGTATTGTTTATGCGAGTTTAATTCTTTAAATCCTGAAAAGGAGCAGGTATTGCAAAACCGTTATATGCAAATGTCAGAAATTGTTTGTACTATGTAGGCTAATTTTTTGCAAAAGATAGGTTTATATAATATTAGCTAATTATCGACTTAATTAAATTTTCACAAAGTCAATAATTAGTCAAATAATAAAATACATTGTTTGAAAAAAAATTAGGCTGAATACTACAAATAATTTCCAACATTACTATGTAACGGTTTTGTGGTATCTGATTTCTTTAAAGATTTAAAAAATAAAACTTAATAAAATCGCATAAATAGGTACCCGAGGCCTTAAGTTAATAATTTAAAACGCGAAATTGTTATTTTTTTTACTTTAAATTTAAATTAAACGACTTCTATCATTTCAAAGCCGATTAAAATTTAATTTTACTACGATTTCATATTTATCTGGTCCCTTATCAATTGTCGATTGCAGAGAAACTAGCGGCAGAAATGTTCCCTGCGCCAAGCGGTCCCATAAGAAAACACATTTTCATTCCAACCTGCAGTAGAAATAACCTTACTCTGATGGTCCGCTACTGAACATACGTTATTCGTCTTAGGGAGGGGGGTGTTAGAGAATTTTATATTGTTTTCAGTTTTTGAGCCATAACATTTATTCAAATTGTGTTATCAAAATTTTCTCTTCGACAAAGCATAGAATATATTCTTGGCAAAAATGAGTGAATAAAAATGGAATCTTTCATTAATTTGCCATGCAGAATCATTACAAGAGAATTATTTGTTAACTTTCAAGAATTATCTTGCAATGATTCTGTATGATCAAGAAATACTGACTACCATGTCTTTCAATGCAATATTTAGTTGTGCTAAGTTCACCTTTCGTTGTTGGCCTGTTCACATTTAATTAGTAGACCAATGGTAGACCAATTTTGAATGTTTATTCATTTATTTAAACACGAGAAAAATTCAGCACCACGGCCGTTTTATAATTTGCAGTGAATATTGTAAACTACAGACAATTGTAATAGGCCCATAACACAATGATTAGAAGAAGCAATGAGATACATAAAACCTTAAGTGCTAAATTACAAAAGTTAATAATAGAAATAATTGAGCTAAATCTGTTTCACCAAAAACCATTAAGAGTTTGCGAATAGTGAGAAATGTTACATATATGCTGAATATGTCAAATGGCATATTAGTATTTTTTTTTTGTGTTTGGTTTTGGTTTTGATTTTGGTTTTGCCCTGTCAGTAGGAACTATTCGTGTATTTCCTCAAATACTTTTAATGATCTTGGTCCTCCCGAACTAAACCAATTTCAATATATTTTTCGCCCTCAAGTTTGGAGGCACCCTGTAGCCTACGTCTTCGTCAGGGCCGCGTCCAGATGAAGGATTTTTTTTTTTTAATGGAAGACGCTGCTGAAGCATGAAGCCGGCGAATCACCATACCAGGAACGATCATGAACTTTCCTAGCAGCGATTAATAGCGCATGAAATGTAAATGCGGAACGAAAGACAAATTGCCACATTGTGGAACACGTAGACCGTAGCACGCCCGCCGACCACGAGGCATTACAGCTCCGAGACGTGCTTCATGATCTTGCACGTAATCAGGTAGGATTTATTGGCTTCCTTTAAGGGGCTTCCCTGCCTACACTTCTGTTGCGTTGCAGCGAGTTACAGCTATTTTTTTTTAACGAAACTATTAAACGCGCGTTATGCAGGATGAGTCGGGAGGAAAGGTACATGCTTTGGGGCATGATAGTACTGGTGATTCTGAATAAAACGTTTCTAATAAACGTATGACCTTTTCTTAACCGCTCCAGAGAAACCGAATGAAAACAACAATGAACGGGATAAGTGCAGGTGACGGTAAATCACGCTACTGTTATCTTATGTTGTGTGTAATTTTATACACTGAAAAAAAAGTATAGTTGCAGGTACCATACTTGTGTTAAAATAGGGACAACAACAGTTTGATTGCTGGTACTACTCTGTACAGTTCCATCAACAATCTGTTTTGTAGAAGAACAAAGAGCCTTGTTGCTTTTACACACCAGATGGTAACTTCTACATAACAGATTGTTGAAGGAACTGTGCAGAAGAGTACCAACAACCAAACTGTTTTGTTGTCCCTATTTTAACACAAGTATGGTACCTACAACTAAACTCTTTTTTCAGTGTACATTTACACACGGTGGTGCTCTAAGCATGGTGCAGTTGTTTACCTCAGTCTCAGTCCTACAGTGGTTGCCCTAGTATTGGGAACTACAGTGATGTTACGTGTGCAATGAATACAGTTCAGTGTACTAATGAGCTCATATCAGCAACACAGCAGCTGTCTATCAGAGCTGCAAAATGCATTGAAGTTGGCGGTGGAGTGTTTGAACATGTTTTATGAGGAAATGTAAACAATTAAACAAAACATACGATAACAGTATCGTGATTTACCGTCACCTGCACATTTCCCGTCCCTTGTTGTTTCATTCGGTTTCTCTGAAACTGTTAAGAAAAGGAAATATGTTTATTAGAAACATTTTGTTCAGAATCACCAGTACTATCACTCCTCAAAGCATATACCTTTCCTCCCGACTCACCCTGTATTTGTTTATTAGAAACTTAGTTTTTGGGCCCCTCAGAATGGCCAAGAATGGCTTTTTCAGACTGCCGCATCTAGAACATGGGTGGGTCCAGCTATTGGTCCTAAAGAAAAGAGGGGGGGGGGGAGAATATGCCATGAAAAGTAGAAATATCGACACCGTTATCAAAGAACGGGGGCCCGAATGTCCTCCCCAAGGCAAATTTGAATTTTAAAGTGCAAAATGGTGCTGTTTAGTGAGTTTCCGAACAAAAAAAATTTAATGTACAGCTTTAAGAAATTGTAATATTTTTTTAGGGCAACTTACGTTTTAAAAATATACACCTTTGTGGTGATATAAAATAATTAGAATTTTTCTTAATCTTCTGCTTCCACGTGTCTCTATATTTGTGTTAGCACTTGCAACCATTCAATAATTTTAATGATTAACAAACTAAATAGCACAAAACATTTTGGAATCTACAAACTAGAACGTTTTATTTAAATTGTAGAAACAATGTATTATCCATTTTATAAATTACTTTTAGACATTGTTGCAACACAAAATCGTGTAACCATGACAGGGTTGTAAATGTTGTTGTGTTAAAAAAAGTGTAAGGGAACATGATTTTACATCTCTTTAAATATCTTAAAACTTATTATAAATACATATAGGCTATACATATATACATATATATATATATATATATATATATATATATATATATATATATATATATATATATACACACACACACACACACACACAAGTAACACACTCTCGCACACTGACACAAAATCGCACAAGTTCGTAGTTAAAAAAATTGTCACAGCCCTTAAGGCTTGTTTCTACTTTTTTTAGCGATATTAATTTTTTACCTCTAAACGTGACCATACATGAAATATCTGTCTGGCAGGTTTTTTTTAAATCGCCTTCTCCTTGTTAGATTTCTTAAAGGCAGTAGGTACCCTACTTTTTAATTAACGGAAAGTGCGTAGTAAAGTCCAGCGCCTGCTTCTGTACTTTTGTTTTACGTTTACGGTTGGTATTTTTTACGTGACGGCAGTCTGAAAAATCAGTTTTTAGCCGTTTTGAGGTACCCAGAAACAATGTTTCTACGCATGATATCTAGAAAACAAAAATAGAGAAAATTAGTTTTAAATGCGTTTCCTTTCGTAGATGAAGGTATCGAACACAGGCAGGCCAAGTATTTCTTAAAAAAAAAAAAAAAATTTCCTAACCCGCTGCAACAATGTTCATGCGCTCACTGTATAGGGCTCTTAAAAACATCCAATCACCACGAATTACAATAGCATAAATGAATGTAAGGCATTGAAGCAAGTTGGTGAGAAAATATTTTCGCGAATATTAAGTCTCCCTGCTTATCGAATCTAAAAATTGATATTATATCTATATTTAGAGCCACTGATTTTTGGTGACAAGTATTCTGCGCCAACTTGTTAGAATGCCTTATTTGTAGGTACATCTGCAGTAGGCCTGCTGCTTCATGATCAGCAGAGCCCACGATTTTCCGCGAAAAGAATTCTGCAACAGTTTCTATCAATGCCTTATGTGCACATATGAAGCTCTGCTTCATGGTAATTCGTAGAGGCACGAGTATTTCGCGTATTAATCTGGCAGCAGTCTAGACATCTCAGTCCTATACACACACTTGCCAAAGTCGAATGTCCATTGATTCCTAACCGTACTAATGTGTAGCCCCACGAATTATTTTGTTATGTACTACTGCCTTGCAACATCCATAGGTGTGCCAGACAGCCTAATCACGAAAGTTACAGTAATATACAGGTTATTGGCGTTCAACCTGACCTACAATCAATACGCGAAATACTCGTGCCACTAGTAATTGGCAGAGTGTATTATTGCTAGAGATGGTGGAAAATCACAAGAATGTTCACTGCCAGTGTATTCTGCAAATCAGTACAGCCTCCTGCGTCATGTATTGTTGGCCGACAAACATGTGGCATAGTCTAGCTGTTTGTAGGCGAGTCACAGACGTTCAGTAGTCAATATTAGTGCAGTAGAGTTATCATTAAGAGTGCGTGGCAGATAAATAAACGATGAAAACATCAATTGATTACTACGCTATTTCCGAAGCCAATGTGGATAAAATACTCAATGACAATCCTTCACAATGGTATTTGCCAACTTTAGGAGTTAATATTTATTCAAAATTACTAATTCGTTGCGCGTGATCTCTTGCGCTGCAGTTAAATGCACGAGGTTCCGGCGTCAGAGATTGTCCCTCAGAAGTTCGTAACACTGGAAACTATTTTGTTTAAGACGTTGACTAAAACTATTGTATAGGATTGCTATTGTTTACTTTTCGCAAATTGGCTACAAGAAACCTACAGTTATAGATTAATGCTTTTAGCGTTGAATTATGTACCACGCCCTCTTAATCCAGTCAAATAGGGAGTCGCCAGTCAAGAAATAAAAACGTCAGAAATGAATACATTACATTGAAGATTAGCAAACAGTCAACTTTTACCACGATAAATCACCTTCTGTAATTATCGCACAGACGTGGCTCATTTGACTGTGCCAACAGGAACAAAGTTACTGCGACACCACACGTCTGTGATTTGCGGGTAGAACCCTAGACGCTGAGAGTTAAAAACAGCCAATTACTGACCATGAAGCAGGGCTGCATATGCGCACACGAGGCATTGAAACAAACTATTGCAGAATTATTTTCGCGAAAAATCGTGGGCTCTAATGATCAGTAGGGTCATGAAATTTTCGCGACAAGAACTTTGCCCCAGTTTGTTTCAATGCCTAGTGTGCACATATGCATCTCTGCTTCGTTGTTATTGGCATCGTGTCTTTGTGAATTGACGTCTCGCATTTGACTGTGCCGACCGCGGTGATGTTACTGCAACAACACACGTCTGTGATTCGCTGATAGAACTCCAAGACACGCGAGAGTTAAATCATCCAATCACTGACTATAAAGCAAACAGCAGATGTCAAGTAAGACACCAAAACAATTTAGGGTAAATATCTTTTCGCGAAAATTTCACGGCTCTGGATCAGTGATGGATAGAGGAACGTCAATTTCGCGGATTCATCTGGCAGTAGCCTAGATTTCTCAGTCCTGTACACCCACTGGACAGAGTCGATTATTCATTGGTTTACAACCTTACAAGCGAGTAGCACGCGTTAGCTTTAGCTCTAGGAATTATTTCCTTATTTATTACTGGCTAGTCAAATGCGTTTCGTGACAGCCGCCAGCTTATCACACACGTGATTATGAAGTATACAATTTTGACGTTCAACCTGACCTGGAATGTATCTGCGAAATTTACGTACCTCTAGTGATGGATGTTTTCTTTGACTCTTATTAGTGTCTCGGTGTTCTAACTGCAAACGACAGAAATCTTTGAGTCGAAGTAACCTCGCTCTGATTGGTAGTCAAATGAGTGACGCTTCTGCAAAAAGGCAATAAAACACGGTGCAAAATTATTTTCATACAAAACGAGTGGTTCTGTCTATAATGCAGAGTGAAGTAGAAAAACTTAATGTAAGATAGTGGATATTGAATAAGGGGGAGTGTTAGACGATTTTGTTGTATTTTCAGTTTTTGTGTCATAAGATTTATTGAAATGTTATTGTCAAAATTTCGTCTTTGACAAAGCATAGAATATAGTGTTGATAAACTCTTTGACATAAATAATAATGGAATATTTCATTTATCTGTCATGCAAAACCATTGCAAGAGAATTCGTAAAAGTAAACCTACAACTCTCTTGCAATGATTCTGCATGACTAGAGCCCACGATTTTTGGTGAAAAGAATTCTGCAACAATTTGTTTCAATACCTTGTGTGAACAAATGCAGCTCTGCTTCTTGAGTATTGGCAGAATGTAGGCGTGGCTCATTTGACTAGTGCCAGCAGGGACAAGGTTACCGCGACACCACACGTCTGTGATTTGCGGATAAAACCCCGAGACGCTGAGAATTTAAAACAGCCAATCGCTGACCACGAAGCAGGGCTACATATGTGCACATAAGGCATTGAAACAAATTGTTGCAGAATTATTTTCACCAAAAATCGTGGGCTCTATGTATGACAAATAAATGCAAGATTCTATTATTATTTACATCAAGGACTTTACAAAGAATAAATTCTATGCTTTGTCGAAGAGAAAATTTCGAAAATAAAATATGAATAAATTTTATGGCTCACAAACTGAAAAAACAATAAAATTATCTAACACTCCCCCTTAAGAGTGCGTGGTAGATAAATAAACGCTGATAACATCATTTGATTCCTTCGCTGTTTTCGAAGCCAATATGGATAAAATACTCAATGACAATCCTAGACGTTGGTATTTGCCAACTTTGTGAGTAAATATTTATCCAAAATTACTAATTCGTTACGCGTGATCTCTTGCGCCGCAGTTAAATGCACGAGGTTCCGGCGTCAGAGATTGTGCCTCAGAAGTTCGTAACACTCGAAAAAATTTTGTTCAAAACGTTGGCTAAAAGTATTATCAAGGATTGCTATTGTTTACTTTTCGCAAATTGGCTTCAAGAAACCTACAGTTATTAATTAATGCTTTTAGCGTTGAATTATGTACCACGCCCTCTTAAGGGGGAGAGCTATATGCTTAGTTTTATTTATCTATTTTCTGCAATAACCTTTTTGGTAAATGTGGTAATGTTGAGGCATAGAAGATATTTGTAATGGATTTTGGAGATCATAATAGTGAATCTTATGTTGTACTTGTAATCGTTCTTGAAAGTTAACCCATAATTCCTTTGACAAATTAATGAACTATTCCATTATTCAAGAATACATCATCTGTCTCATACAAGAGAAAATTTTGATAATATAACTTGAGTAAATATTATGGCTCGAAAACTGAAAATACAAGAAAATTATCTAACACCCCTCATTAAAAGGAGTGATGAGAAAGAGAATGGTTGCAGGGGGCACAGAGGGTGCTCGCTGAGCTAAGCGCATGCGCCCGGCGACCTAATTTACGAGACAGGGTAATCTGCCCGCGTCCACACAAAGGCTGGAAGTTGTAAATTTCGCAGAAGAAGGAGAAGAGAGAAAAAAAATGCGTCGCTCCGCGGGCGGAAGAGTGCGAAATTGCAAACATAAACGCCACAATGAAGTTCTTGTGCGGGGGCTTTTAAGGGGGAAGCCCGGGCTGGCATAAATCAGCTCCCCCCTCCCCACACCATTTTTTAAAAGTTACGGTTGAGATTACGCCCCCGGCACCTTTTGTTAATCCGCGTCTTGCTCCTCGTCGGAGTCTTCTCCGACACGCGTGTCGACATTATGCGAGTCGCGTCGCAGGGGCGTATATTTCACGCAGGCGCGACACGACACTAAATCACGCTAGGGGGTTCCAGTTCGAGTGTCATCGGTAATTATGGTAAATATTTTATGCGAGCTCGCTTGTTTTATTTCTTTTTTTTTTTTCTCTCCCTTCTCCTCCTGTTCAGTCCCGCGGGAAGAATGATGTATGATTATTGGCTCCCCCTCAATTTTTCTAAATTCATGCAAATTTTCTCGACGCAGGGAGGGGAGAAAAATATTAGTTGTTTCTTTCTACTTATTTCCATAAATAATAGCTTGGCTATCAGGAGCGAGTAGGACAGAAAGAGTAATTTATGGCGAACTGTTGCCATGTGAGGCAATCGACTGTGGAGTAAGGGGGGGGGGTGATCTGTAATCATAGTCAGGATGATAAATCCATCTTATGAGAGAACATAACTTAAACCAGCGGATTTCTCGGCGTTTCGTAACAATTTCAACTCGGTAATTATTTTGATGTCGCTGTTATGTTAATGTTACCATATTTATGAGCGTGTTTCCAGGGCGACAGGTAAATTGTACAACGTTGTGAATATTAAAATACAAAAAGGGCGTTTAAAATTACACACAAATAGAAAGCTGACTTGAAATTTGATTACGCTTTCCTTCACGTATATAGACTTGTCTGAGATTACTGATTAGTGTAGCCAAAGTGTGTGTTGTTTTGACAGTGTAATATTATCTGTAGGTGACCTGTTATTAATTCTTGTAAAATATGCGGCAGAAAAACACCATGATTTTAGTAAATTATTTGCTTTCTTGAACACAATGTTTCACATTAAAGTTGGTATGTTCCTGAGAACTAATGTCAGATTTCATGTAACAGATACACTATTGAATTATTAATAAATTTTTTAACATAGAAAGTTTTAAAATGAAATACGAGTTGTTATATTTTCTTCAAAACGATAAAACAGTATCCCTTCAAAACGATCATACATAAGATAAAATTTCCGAGTCTTTTTTAAAGACTTCTGCGTTTTTAAATATCACTCAATGCGAGTTAGGTGAATATTATTATTGCTGCAAGAAAGTGATTTGGTTGCTAGGATAAAGTATAGCATGGTTTCAAATCATAATTAATGCGTAGCAATTGTAATCTTACAGAAATAATTGCAGATAAAATATAAATTAATAATACGGAAACTTTTCAGTACATTTAGTGATTTGAAAAATTGGAAATCATTGTAATGATACATATTTACTACCGAGTATTTTGTTTTTGTGTGTCATGAGTAGATACGGGAAATATTCGCGGACTCACGGACTTGCAGGCTAACCTCCAAGAATATATGTGTATTCAAGCACACATCAGCTCTTCATTAGCTGCTCGCTGGCACAGTGATATCAGCCTGCATTTAGTTATATTTTTATTATCGGATCAGCGACTTACACGAGGTCTCAAATAAGTCAAGGACTAGTTATGGATAGAGACATGCAAAATTCGCGTTATCATTTGGTAGCAGACTAAACTGCACTTTCCTATACACAACAGAGCATAATCTGCGATTCAATTGGCCACGAACTTTTATGTGTTGTAATTTACGTGTGTTACGTCTTTCCAGAGATTTGCCTCTCTGCCGTGTAAGCATTCTCCGCGGCAAATCACGACAATATTGGCCAACGGGAGACGTCGAACGAGCCTATAGTCAATTGGAGTCTAGTCAGCTGTCAGAAAATAACGCAAATTTTGCATGTCTCTAGTTATGGAAGTTAGCGAACATACAGTTGCTGGAATTCTAGCTTGCGCCTAAAAGAAAACGCGAATTTTTCAGGTCTATGAGTTATCATTAGAGACCTGAAAAATTCGCGTTTTTTTTTGGCTCCAAGCTAGAATTCCAGCAACTGTAAGTTCGTGCTACTTTCGCAATTGGCCCGTGACTTATTTGACACTTCCCGGAAGTCACTCAGCCAATAGTACAGAAGCAACTGAATGCAGCATCGAGCAGCCAGTGAGCAGATAATGTCTGCTTGAATACACACATGTTCTTGCAGTCTAGCCTACAGGCCAGTGAAACCGCGAATTTTTCCCGTCTCTAGTTAACATATTTGTAAAAAAAAAACAATTTCAAATTTCATAATTGATGACACAAGATCAGTTAGTAGGGCCACGATTTTGTCGCGAAAAGATTTTTGCCCCTCTTTGTTTCAGTGTATCTCGTGCACATCGGCAACTCTGCTTTATGTTTACTGGCAACGTGTCTTTGTTCATACACGTTGCGCATTTGACTGTGCCAATCAGAATAAGATTATTGTGACTCCGTACGTCTGTAATTTGCCAAGGCGAGTGAGAGTAAAATCATCCAATCACAGACGATGTAGCGGAGCTGCATGTGTGCACATGAAGCATGAAGCCAAATGTTGCAAAAATCTTTTCGCCATAAAATCGTGGCTCTATCAGTTAGTTACAATTTTTACGTATACAGCTGAATCCCAAATCTTCCAACAATAATTAGTACCAAAAAAATTTTGAAGCTATATTATTTTACAAAATGTTCCTAAAATTGACAATAATAACACTTAACATTATTTTGCACTATTTAGTACATTTCTAAGCTATTTTATTTCATTTTCATTATCGCATTAAAATCCCGCGAACGATGTAGCGGGTACCAGCTAGTGTAATGTATGCCAAATCAATGTAACAAAAACTTAAGAACAAAAATGGACACACCTCTTAGCCCAGACATTCAAAGTTTTTACCTTTGAAAAAAAAAATGTAGTATTGAAATTCGGCGTAAGTGTCAAAATACGCATGTCATGACTGTGGCATAAGAAATATTCATTCAAATTTAGCAAAATTTGTTCAAGATGTGAAGAAAAAGGGCGCTTATTCAATAGTCAGTCATTTCTGTTACAAAACACACCGAAAAAATAATTCTAACGCAATTTTTAATCAATGAGAACAGTAAAAATTATCATTGCTTAAAAAATCAGAAATCGCATAATATCCGTCACCAAAACGCAAAAAATAGTCCCAAGTAAAAGTTTTTGGTAATATCATAAACTTTCAAACTGTGTATTTATCATATCTGTAACAAAAACAATATTTTTAACACACACACACGCGTGTATATATATATATATATATGTGTGTGTGTGTGTGTGTATGCATGTATGTATATGTATATATATATATATATATATATATATATATATATATATATATATATATATATATATATATATATATATGATGTGTCCAGAAACAATCTCATAATAAGAATACCATGCAAATCCTGGGTTATATTGGATACGAAAATGTCAGTGGCATAATATTTTACGACGACATTTTGCATCATGCACAATGTGGCAACATTGCACTGCACTCTTTAGCTCCACATGCATCTTACTTATCTTGCTACAACTGTTCTGACATGCATATTATGGGTGGAGCTTAAAATCCCGAGTAGTCCAAACATGATTCTATGTTTACTTTACGTAACACACAAACACACACATATATATATGATGGTTTATCGCGGGAAAACTTTACTGTTTGCTGAGTTTCAACGTACGTTCAGCTTGCCAAAAAAATTACTGGCTTTAGCTTGTACTTGGAGCTGTTATCCTATTTGACTGAGCCAATAAAAATCCAGCTACTGTAATGTTTGATGCCTGTTATTGGTCTGCAAAGAGCTACATTATGTCAGACTACATCTCCCAATTATGTGTATGGTAATTAGCTACACCGTTTTCAAGGGTATGTTGGTACAACTTATTTTCACGATATACCATCATCTTAAAAAAAAAGTTAAATGGTAATGGTAATTATTTTATGTTTAAACGGCTGAACTGATTTCCTTGAATCATAGCTAAGAACTATCTCTATCACACCAGCTTTCAAACAAAAAAACAGCGTCAAAATTGGTCATTTGTTTAGGAGCTACGATACCACAGACACACAGATACACAGGCAGACACGTCAAACTTATAACACCCCTCTTTTTGCTTCGGGGGTTAAAAATAATACTTGGACGTGAAGAGCACGAGGGTACTTTCTCCGTGCAGTGTTGCCACATTGTGAAGGTAAAATGTCGTCGTACAACATTGTCACTAACTAGTCTCCAATTTAGCCCAGGATTCGCGTGGCGTGCGTTTGTTTCTGGGCACCGTGTATACACTTACAGAACGTGAGTTTTTATAAAGCACGAGTTTATACAGGGCAGAGCCAAATTTCAGCTGTTTGCATTCAAATAGTAACCCGAATATATCTTACTAACGTCCAATAGAAACGAGAGGGGCCACCGAATCAACTCCTGATTACTCTGCTCAAGAACAAGGTAAGCTGCTATTAGCAGGCCAAACACGTCAAATAGCGTGAAAAAAAATGTGTACATAAACAGCAGACATACCCAAAACCTCAACGAAGCAAAATAACTGCTTGGTGTTCAAAATGTCTAAGAAAAAACACGAAACTTATATTTTACGTAATATAAATAAAATAACATATTTCTGAAACAACTGTCGCACTAATAGAAATTTCAACAAATTTGTACTGGTCCCGCAGCCTAGGAAAGGTTTTGAGAGAGTGGCGCAGTGGACGTGAAATGGTATCTACTGCGCAGCTACCCGCCCCACATTTCCCTTTCCAGCCAGTAAGAGGGGAAATGACGGAGCCCTGAGTGTGCCATTTGCAGCTACAACCGATCAGCAGATGCGCACACCTCCGCTGGTTAGGGGCAGAAGGAGGAAGAATTTTTCCTTCCAGGACCTTTCCTAGCTCACATGACCAGTACGCTTATTTTTTATCGCAAGTTTTAATACTCTGGCGTTTAGAACAGGGGTCTATAAGGGGACACAGGTCTGGGCGCTTACCTACCTACCAATGCTACTGAATCCGCCTCTCAGATCATGATTATCTAAATTGAGACCTTTACATACAATAACATCACAATCTGCTATTAAGGTTAACATACTTAGTTAGGTTGCAGAAGAAAAAAAACATACAAAAAGAAAGATAAAAACCAGGTAAAGTGACTGGAGACTGTGTCGTTAACGAACATGCTCAACGATTTCTCTACATTGGGAAATTTGAATGGAGTATGTCTTTGGGGCTCTTACGAAAACCTTACTCGATCTACTCGGTAGAGTAGACATGGGCAAGAACAGCATGCGAGTGTAGTCTACCGGCTCGCAATATCTCTAAATATTCAACTCTTGTCTCTTCGCCGAATTTACTCAGGTCTACCTTGTTCGGGAGCAGGGTAGATAGCTAAACACGAGTGAAAATCAGGAAACCTAGTGTAAATAGAAAACTCCTGAGTTTTTACACATAAAGGACAATGTTGTAAAATGTTTGAGTGCTTTTTCACAAAAAATGTCGGAATGTATTATTTTTGTTGGTCGCGAGGTCTGGAGTAGTTTATCAAGTAAAAATGTCGCCAGAGAACGTAATTCAGGTATGGAATAAACGATATAATTGTTAATTGTTAGGTCTTCTAAACATTTACACTTTTAATATTTTATTTGCATATAGTAAACTCTCGATCAATGAAAAAACAGCGGTTATGTGTCTCAGAACTTTAACCTTGCTACCACTTATTAATATGTAAATTTTGTGGGTTAGCTCTAACATTTTTGTACAGTATGCATTTGTAACTTACTACATAATTGTAGAGCTATGTATGTTGTGTACAAGTACCAAAGAATATTCTGCACTGATCTAATCTGGTCTAATAATACAAGTATGCTAGATTGATACGCCTGCCTACAAATACTACCCTTCGAATTTACGTACGTTCGAAAAAAAACGTTAAACAAATAGGCCTACCGACTGAGGAGATCAAATCACGTGACCAATGCTGCCGAGTAGATTATACCTACTACGTTTACGTAAAGGTCTCTTGTAGCAGGTAAATAAGGGAGGTATAGGTCGTTCGGGATAAAGTGAGCACTAAAAATTTTACATTTGAAAAATTTCACTAACCGTTATCTATAGTTGCCTTACTGATTGTATGGTTGGCAGCAAAATTGCGCAATATAGTTCCGTGTATTTTTCTATTAAAATACAACGATATTCTGAAACAAAGTCAACCAAAGTAGGCATACTTGTACTTTAAATTATTATTAAACTTTTTTTATTAAACTAAATAGTTTCCTACCGACTGCACGATTTATCTTAAGTGCGCAAACATCAAGTGACGTGTCCATAGAGGCTAGACATTTCCCATCGTTTGCGCGGAAAGATACGAATTGGTTGAAACTAGAACTTAGGCAGGGTTTTTTTTAGTGCTCAGTGTATCGTGAACAACCTATAAGGAAGGAGCTTGAAAAGCGGTGAGGTCTTGTACGGCAGCAGCAGGACCACACGCGTAGCTATCCCCCCCCCCCCCCCCCACAACCTTCTAAACATAAACTACCCTGGCAGGTCGGACGTTATTAAGCAGGAACGACAGCGTAATTGTGGTCGGTCCTTTTAACGTGTCAGCAGGACAGACTTGCACCCCGCCCCTTACTCTCCTCTTACACTCCCACACGCCGACTCCTGCAGGGTTGCCAACTTAGGGCCGGTTTCACCACGAAAGATTAACTTTGTAGAAAATCGCGATTACATTATCGAGATTACAAGTTAATCTTCCATTTTAATCTCGATAAAGTAGCTTGTGTTTCACCACGAATTATCTTCCTCCAAGAAAATCGAGATAATAATATCACGATTTTCTGAACATGGGTGTCTGTCGAGTTGCCTTAAACGTACGAAAACTCCCGAACAGCTGTCGGAGATTCCCGAATACGTATGTTTTATGCTGTTATCTCTGTACGGACAAAGGCCAGCGGAGGCCATCACTGATGTTTGGTTTTTTGTATATACAAGTAATTTTTTTTTTAATCTGTAATAAAGGCCCAATCTTTTGTAGCAAATAAAATCGGAATTATACCGTAACAGAAATTTTTGGTAGGCAGATAATGTTGTGCAACAGCAAAAATCGGCAGAGTCGTAGAAGTTATTTAGGTTAATTTGCAATTGAAATGTGTGAGAGTTTGTACATTATATCTTATGTAATTTGTTGATGTAACAGCCCTTTATTAAAATTATCCTATAACCATCAACTCAAATACATCATTCGTGTAAGGAATAATTATTTTTAAGAACACATTGCTGACTTCAGATTGCATTTTCGTGTGTCAAAACAATCCACCCACACATGCACTTTCAGAAAGGACGTCGAAATACTTGACAATGAAAAAATATTCCATGTGTTAAGAATTACATGAATACGATAATAAAATAAATAACATTTTAATACATATAAACTTGCATATTGACCTCCTAGACGATCGTCAATCCATTCAAAACATCTGTGGGCAAATTATTTTGACACGAAAACGTAATCTGAAGTCAGCATCGTTATGTTCTTCAAAATAATACACCTTTCACGGATTCTACATCCTTTGAGCCATTGGTTTAGTATACTTTTC
>PNEQ01130278.1:0-19099 GCA_003012365.1 Medauroidea extradentata | reverse complement strand
ACTGTTATTATCATGAATACTAGAGTCGTTTTCATGAACCTCATGTACTAAATCTAACATATTCCCTAATAATTGACATTCTTCAGACAGAGCAGAAATGTTAAAACTAACTACCACTAAGTACTCACTGTCGGACACAATAACATCATCTTGACGTTCGAATACAATACCAATATTTGAAGGTGTCACTTGAATATCATAAGCTAAAACACAAAACAAAAAACTGAACAAAACTACACTAACACACTTCATCTTCATTTACGACATTGTCGTAGGTTGTAGGGCATGGGAGGACGCACAGTTGATGCTGGTGATGGGGCAAGGGGTTTCTTCTTAGGGGCCCTCGTTCGAGCTCCGGTAGAAGCAGGGACAGGTGAAACTGACGTGCCAGGACCTCTGGGTCGGTCCTCTTCTTCAGCAGTAGACAGAGGTGCAGCAGCACCAAAGTATGGCTTCACTCGGTTGACGTGCACGATGATAGATCTGAAGGGCAGTTGCAGCTTAAGTGTGACTGGAGAACACACTTCCAGAACTGGATACAGTCCCTTCCATGCTAAGTGAAACTTCTTTACTTTGTTTTTCCTCAGAACTGGATTACTCAGGTAGACAAGATCTCCAACTCGGTACTGTCTGTTCACGGCTTTCTTGTCTGACTGTGCTTGACATTTTTCCACACATCACGTAGTTTTTCTGCTAACTCAACAACATGATTGTTACCAACCGAAGGTGGTATAGTCCGATGTTCGTAAGGGGTGGACATTTTCATGCCATGTATGACTTCATATGGGATGAGGTGCGTGCTTGTATGTACCTGGCTGTTATATGCAGCGCATATATACGGCAAATATACATCCCAATCGTCATGTCTGTTGTTCACGTAGTGACTAACCATCTTTGCAATGGTTCGATGCACACATTCTGTTCGGCCATTTCCTTGTGGATGTCCTGGTGTTGTGCGTAACTTTTTTACTCGTAACAGTTGACAGAGTTGCGTCATAAGCTCAGAGACGAAGTTCGTTCCTTGGTCAGTGAGGATCGAGTCTGGTACTCCAAATTTCAAAATCCACTTGAGCACAAATGTTCTTGCGACTTTCTCGGCAGTTTCATGAGGCAGCGGCTTCATAACTAAGTATCTTGAAAAATGATCTAACATTGTCAAAATATATCTATTTCCATCTGACGTTTTCGGCAATGGACCTACAATGTTGAGGCCTATTCTCTGAAATGGTCTTTCAGTTTCAGGAAGTTCTACCAAGGCGGCTTTTGTTTTACCTTGAGTCGTACGTCGATTACAGGAAACATATGCTTTTACGTATTCATTTACTTGCTGTTGGCGATTTTCCCACCAATATCTTTCTGCAATCTTGCGATTTGTGGCTTTTTTACCACGATGACCAGAATACACTGAATTATGACACTCCTGTAGAATTCGTTGTTGTTGTGACTTGGGCACAACTAATCTCAAACCTAACTGTGTTTTCCTAAATAACAGACCATTTCCTTAAACAAACCTTGCTTGGCTACGGAAGAGCTCACACTCGTCATCCCTTTGTTGGGCTTCGAGCATCCCTTCTTCCGCACTGGCTTCAATACTACGTACTCGATGGCTCATGCTATCAGCGTTGCCATGTTTCTTACTTGGGCGGTGCTGGACCTTGTACATGTACTCACTCAACTGTAAGGACCATCTAATCAGTCTACCACTTGGATCCTTCAGACCTAACATCCATTTTAGCGCGGCATGGTCGGTAACAATAGTAAATTCTTTTCCTATAAGGTAACAGCGAAAATGCTTCACACTCCAAACTACTGCAAGAAGTTCTTTTTCGGTCACAGAATAGTTCTGTTCTGCCTTGTTCAGTTGCCTTGAAGCAAATGCAACTGGATGGTCTTCACCATTTACAACTTGTGAAAGGACACTACCAATAGCGAATTGGCTAGCATCTGTGGCTAACACAAATGGTTTACTGAAATCTGGATAGGCGAGAACTGGCGAAGACGTAAGTGCTTCTTTAATGCGAGAAATGAATGCTCATGGAGTGGGGTCCACTCAAACTTTACTCCTTTCTTCAATAGACTAGTTAGAGGTTTTGCTGTGATGGCATAGCCATCAATAAAACGGCGATAATAATTACAGGAACCAAGAAAACTTTGTAGTTCTTTTACACATGTGGGGGTCGGATACGACTTAACTGCATCAATCAGTTTTGAATCTGGACATACACCTGAGGAACTTAATCTGGACATACACCTGAGGAACTTATTACTTGACCAAGATAATTTACTTCACTGACAGAAAAACGACATTTCTTAAGTGACACTGACAAATTTGCCTTGTCTAATCGGTCTAGGACTGTCCTGAGTCTTTCCACATGCTGTTCCATATATTTACTAAATATAATAACATCATCAATGTATACCATGCATTGTGTAGGGGTCAACCCACGAAGTACACTGTCCATAAGTTTCTGAAATGTTGCCGGGCCATTAATTAGACCATATGGCAAACGAACATACTTGTTTACGCCTGTAGGTGTAATAAACGAAATCTTGGCTTGATCATCTGGGTGGACACCTATCATTACTGTGCCAAGTTTTACACAGAAAAATAAGAAATTATACGTATTGTGTCTTTGTGAAAACGAGGGATAGAGAAGCAGGTGTGGAGATTTTCTGGGGCCTCACCTGCACTCACGCTAAAGCCATCCCCCTAGCTGAACAAGAGGGAAGGGATTCGGCTAATAGATTTGTTAGTTGTAACTGCATTGTAAATAATTAGTAAGTAAAAAAATCATAATTGTTAACAAGCAAATGAACCGTTTTATGTAATTGCATATAAATAGCGAAGAGAAATTGAGGAATTATTTAATAAATATAGTTCTTGACGGAATCGTTGTCCTCGAGGGGCGGAGCCATCAGTTGAAAGCTGATTTCAGACTGTCCCAAAACGAACCGGAGCTTGCAGGCCAAATGTCGAGGTGTTTTGGCGCGAGTCAGGGTAGAAGCGAGCCGCGGTAATGGAGGAGAAGCAAGACGTCGTCGAGCCGGGAGAATCGTCGGCGAGCCACGAAAGACGACGCACCGGTTTGCTGTCGGCGGGCGTCGAACTAGGCGTCGTGACGCCGCCGTAGCAGAGATAAACGACGTCGAGTCGTAAGTTGAGATTAAGATTTCGTCGAGTTTTTGTTCCTCAAAATGTATGATACCTAAAATAGAGTATTTAGGACCTCATAAACGCTAATGCGAAACGAATATTTTTTTAATGATTTGAGCATTCGATTGTATAAAGATTACCAATATACATGTATAGCACCTGTCGGTCAAAAATGAAGCTAAGTTGGGGAGGAATGACACAACTGCTACATTTATGACATGGGCAGGTAATTTACTGCAATGTCCCATTAGAAATTTTGCCAACGTAAGATTTCTAACATGCGAATGCCACCTGTTGCGAGGGCGCATCTGCAACGTTGCTTATGTAACTTTTCTGGAATGTGAAGGCAGCTGTGACCAACTTAGCAAATTATAGCGTCATAGCAACATTTCTGTCATTACTTAAGCTGTATGGGATCTGAAGTAGTCTGTATCCGTTCATTGCAGATTTTCCTGACGGTTTCGATACACTGATAAATGTGCCCTTATTGTCACGGAAATATTTACAGGAAAATGCTGGAATTATACGGAAGTGGTTTCCGTAATTTTTGTTGACGGAAGTTTGTCCATATTGCCAGTTTACGGAAGTTTATCCATATTGCCAGTTTACGGAAGTTTGTCCATATTGCCAGTTTACGGAAGCTTGATAGAAACTTTCCGCAAATTCGCAGAAATAAATTTATAGAAATTTATAAAATATTTAATCGAGTATATAAAAAGTGCTGATATTCACGATCATTATGAATTCTAGAGTTAACATACTTGCATACTGGTGCGAAACGAAGAGACAAGAAAATCTAAGAGAAGAGAAGCGAAACGCTGCTTCCTGGTTGTTAATGATTTGCCGCGATGAGAAGAGATGCAGGACGACAACCAATACAGTCAAGGATTCGTATAGTGCATGGGCAATGGGCCGAACAACCCCGTAATGGGCCAAAGTGTTCCGAGGAGACCACATCGTTTCTCTTGCAGCCCGCCCACTGCGACGAAGAAAGGCAAGGCATCGTGCACTCGCAACTCGATTTGCTTGCCTTCCAGACTATTTTCGCGGCACTCACATATTCTATTCTCTTCGCTTAGCTTATCCTTCAGTGGACGGCTACTCATGTCATTATACGGAACTTATCCCAGCTGCCAAAATATCGCACCTCTTCTCTGCGCTGCTTGCCAGAGGATATTCAGCTTTAAAAAGTTATGAATTTTCTCATAATGGTATTGATGAAGTTCTGTAATATTAATTTGACAAAAAAAAGATTGTCATTTATAAAGTTAGTATCTATCAAAATTAAACAATCGGAAGATAATCACTAACTTCAGATTCTTTTTAACAAAATCAACTCGCAGTTTTAAACACTTTTACCGGAGAACTAGTTTTCCAATACCTTCTGCAAAGAAAGTTGCTGCCTGCTTGTTCAAACACGTTGTAACAGTGTCCCACAGTTTATTGCTGTTGAAGAATCGTCCTTCCTGTAATATTTTAGTGTAGGAAAAAGTTGGACGTCCCGCTGTGCCAAATATGGGCTGTAAGGAGGGTATTAGCTTGGATACTGAATGTGTTTTTTATAAATAGTGGTGTAATTTTAAGATTCGCTTGCTAATGCTTATTTGCCACCATATGAAGAAACAAACCCACACTCACATGTGATGCACCACGTAGACGTACTGCGCACAAAACGTTTCAACGAACAAGGATGAATAGGCAGGCTGCATCTTGCTGTGCGGAGGGTACTGGAAAGCTGGTGCACCGGTACGACAAGTATCTCAATACGTGTGGAGATTTGTTGAAACGTAGGTGTAAGTTTCTTGAATCTTTTGAAAATGCAAGCATTTTTAATTCATACCCGTTATTTTCTCACAGCCCATCGGTAGTAAAAAGAAAATAACGTTTTTTACGATTAGTTAAATAGTTTATTTGCCTACAATGAGTAAGTGAGTGAGAAACTTTGATCAGCACTAAACAACGAAGACTTAGCGCTGGTGGGAGATGACAGAGATGAGCATGGAGCAGCGCCCGAATGAGGGTGTGGTGTAGCCGGAGATCCCGAGAAAACCGGTCGACCAACGGCATCGTCCGGAACGATCCTCACATGTAAAAATCTGGAGATCGACTCTGGCAGGAATCGACCTCACATCGCCTTGGTCTGACCATTCGACTACTGCAGCCCAATGATGTGCCAAGAAAAAAGGAGAGAAAAGTAACTGCCTTAACTAGACATAGTATTAAATTGGCATCAAAATATTTTGAAAATCTTTGAAACGTATAACAAAATGATTTTGTTTGGATGGCTTTAAAGCTGTTACTGAAATTGTATTTACGGGATATAGTAGTCATGAAACTCATAAAGTAACTCATGTATATCAGGGATTTCTTCCAAATCCTGGAAAAAATTCAATTTGCACTCATCCTAGATATAGTATTTTACAATAATGTATACTGTTACAAATAGGCAATAAACTTACCTTTTCGAACTCACAAAATTCCTGATGACGCCTCAAAGTGTCCAGATAATTTAAAGCATTTATGTAGTTTAAGGCATAGCAGTGATATGCTTGTGACACAGAATTTCCCTCGGAGCTCTGAAAAATACAGTAATGTACTAGATAAATCTACATTACAAAACCGTCATGAATTACATATGGGTAATGAAGCTTCGGAGCACAACCAAACTTTATAAAACTAAAATTATATTTCTTCAAACGTCAAAATAATTACATAAGTCTATTCGCTTCTATAGCTTATGCGAGAGATGCCTAAAGGAACGCAAAGGTTATGAATTCGGTAATGAGTCCGTGTGTTTCCCTGGTAAAACACCTAAAAAAAAATTACTAGACAACATAACACAAGAATGAAAAAATTTGGAGGCTGGAGGCATGGCAGTATTATTGCTGAAAATTGAATAAATAGTCTTCGGCTACAATAAAAACAACTGTAATTTATTAAATAAAATTAATTATTTACAAATGTTTTCACAAAGAATTTAAATAGATAATTAAATGACTAGAAAGGTAAGTAAAATTTAAGAAAACTGATTTAAACATTTAAATTTCTAAAAATTATAAGTTAACGATTATTTAATCCTAGTAGAAAATTATAAAATTTTCAAAAGTACAAGTTATTAACTATTGGAACATAGTTACAAACTAATATTTAATTGTTACTGAATCCGGCAACACTTATAATAACCACTGACAATAAATTTTTATTACATTTATGTATCAATAAAAAGTTATATTTTCCTCGCGTGTGTGGGTGTTCAGACTCCGAATCGCTCTAACAGTGACCAAACAACTCGCGCACTCTTACAACGGTTTTCCCATAACTAATTAAATTCAAATTTAAATTTACCTTTAACATTACTCCTAACTTTAACCATTTACATTAATTTTGGCAATATCTTTAATTTTTACTGTGCCGTCTGTCTTAAAATCACTAACAAACATAACAAAACTTATTACTAAAGTATTTACAGGCGGCATACTTAAGCTTTCGACGTCGGTCCACTCCATACGAACCAGGTGCATTCCAAACCCCGCATAGAGGAAGCCAACGGAACCAGGCCTCTCTGCCTTCACCGAAACTACAATTTCACTAATAACACTAATTTTTTATTACTCAGCTACTCTATCAGCATTGTTGACCTTGGGGGGGGGGGGGCAGTTGCCCTCCCGTGGGCAAATGTCTCACGATCCGAATCTACATTTTAATCAACTCGAGGTCCCCGGCAGGCCTCCGGTCTCGACAACAGGTCTTGCACTGGTAGACCACAACGATCAACCCTCTAAAAATGGTGTCAACCACCCATTGCAGCGAACTCTCCTGCCAAGTCTGCAAAGTTCTGGCCAGTAACCCCAGCACTGAGTTTCAAAACTAACGCCCTATGTGGCAAGGCGAAAAACTGATCGTCTTGCTAAGAGAGGTGACTAAACCTGCGAAAATTAGGTGACTTCCTACATGTAGTCAGCGAGCCCGGCAAAGAGGCAAGCACTCCTTGCGAAATAACTGGATCCACGCTTTCCTACAGCAGGGTCAATGTCATTTCAAAGCTCCAACTTAGACTAACATACATTAAAAAATTTAAATGATAATTACCCTCCACGTACAGGGCTCGAGTCCCCACGAGCCACCCTTTAAGACCTACACTGTGCAAATTTACCAAAAAATGACATTTGAGTTGCAGTTTGTTTAACAATTTATGATAAAACCAGTGGCCACGAGTGACAGGAAATAAAGGAAGCCAGAAACAGTGGCCGGCGGCAGTGGGTGAATGGGTGACTGTGGTTGTCATTTGACCTTAACTTTGACCTTGACCTCGATATTTGACCTGGACTCTATTTTGAATTATTACAGTGAACTTGCCGTTTGATCTTGACCTTGACCCTGCCATTAAGCTTTATAGACAATTCCCAATAATTTTGCGAACCTCATAAAAGTTTTAGCTGACCTCATCAAAATTTCCACTGACATCACTGAACTTTTTTTCTGATCTCATGAAATTCTTGCTGACCTCTACAATATTTTGCTAACTTCATCAGAAAATATTCTCACCTCATCAAATTTTTCGCTGACCTCGTCAAAATGTTTGCTGCCTTAATCATTTTTGCTGACCTCATCCACATTGGGTTGATGACCTCATAAAATGTTTGCTAATGTCAACAAAATATATAACTTACCTCATCAAAATTTATGCTGACCTCATCAAATTTTTTCTGACCTCTAAAAATGTTTACTAACATCACAAAACATTTTGCTACCCATCATTAAATTTAACCTGTAAAAGTAAATTTACACCACACATGTAATTTGACACATAAAATTCCAAAATTCCGGAAAAATTAAAATAATTTTCCATTCACTCAATGTTCTAAAATCACATGGGTCAACCCGCATCCTCAAAATTGCAGATGACCTCAAAGATGTTGGGTCAACCAGCATCCTCAAAGCGAGCAGATGACTGCCAAGGATGATGGGTCAACCCGCATCCTCAAAGCGGGCAGATGAACCCCGAGGACGATAAATCAACATGCATCATCAAACCGGGCAGATGACTAAACTCACATTCTCAAAGCGGGGAGCTTACCCAGAGGATGGTGCGTCAGATTGAGGGCATTACAATAAAAATAACGATTATCAAAATCAATCAAAATATACTCATTGAATTTTAATAAAAATGTTATTTAATTTTAATTTTAAATTTATTGCAAAACTTTTATACAAATTTTACCATACACATATTTATATTAAAAATTCATATTTACCAAATAAAACCATTTTAAAATTATATTGTCCTTCGGATTGACTTATGCTAACATGCATATTCAACACACCCCTTAATTTGGAAGTACCATTCCTACAATTAAACTTGCTGGTTAAAATCAATTTTTATGGATTTAATATATTTATTAAATTTCGCATACAAATATGTACTGCTACATGACCCAAGAATATCCTTACTTATTTAACTATTTTACCACTATCTTCATCACTCAGACATAGGCTATAACGTAGGCCTATGTATTTCAGTAAATTCATTGTCTTTTGACTATACAGTACATTAACTATTATTCATATTTTATTTAACTTCGTAAAACCTCCATCTATAATTACACAAGTACCTCTGCATTCATAATATAGATTAATTAATTTAACTATACCACACACATATAAACTGTCCGCTACCCCACCGAACACACTATTAGGTAATGTACTCAACCGTTTTCCTGTAAATTTAATACATATAAATTTAATCTGAATAATTAATGTAAGCATGTATATTTTGTAAACTATAATACATGTGGGATGCTTTACTTTAGGCCAACTGACAAAGGCACACCCTTTACCAACATAGTCATACCCGATCGATTATTAATAAACTCAATCTATCCCTATTTCGTGTCGCCAACTGCCAGGAAGGGACGAGACGACACAACTCCAAGCTGTAACCAGCAATACACAGTTTTTCCAGATGCGTGACATGAAAAAATCGTCAGGTTGACAGCAACGTGCGAGCAGTTAAGTCTCCTCTTCCCCCAACCCCACTGAAACCTTGCTCTTCCCTTCTTTCCCTGCAAAATTGTCTGTATAACATATACATAGATACGACTTTCTCTCTTCACAGCTACCAGTTATGTATGCTCGAATACTCACAGCTATGCAAATTGCTGACAAATATAATATCGAAGGCCAGCAACAATTACCTCAATATACTACTACAGCTCACTCGTCTGCAGTTTCGCAAGATTTGCATGAACTGGGACAATAATCAATGACTTCGCCTGTACGACTGTTGTGTACCACTATTATCGCAAAATACAAAGCATCTAGGCTTATGGACAGTGCAGGTGATGTGCAGCATGCAACAGAGTTAGTTCGTACAAAGAGTAAACCTGATTCATTCTAACATGAAGTTGATAAACTTAATATAAATGCAGTTGAGAAGCAGGGCATTGAAAATGAGACTCATTAGTAAAGAATACTTGAAAACGATTATAATGTAGTAACGTATAAACGAAGAAAATACAATGTGATAAAGTAATAGTTGATGCTGGAGGTGACAAAAACAATGCTTACGAAGATTATCCAAACACTCTCAAAGGCCTCCCTAATGAAGAGGCAGCGATGGTAGATATGAAGCCGAAGGAAGACCAACACATCGTCTGTGAATTTTCCGAAGACCCTAATGAACTAGTGATTATACTCAGACTATTGATATTCATGCGAGAATCTGAAGATTATTCCAATTTTCATGAAACAACCTGCAATGAATATACAAAACTGAAGAAATAATGAGTATTTTCATTAACTATGTAACTTAAAAAAAACAAATATATATATAACTTATTCAGTGTTTTTTCTTGGGCCATACATAGCTCTTACTATTGTAATACTGCAGATTTTGCTGAAATTGCTTGGCTACATCTCTCTGTACTGTAAATCACATACACACAGTGGACAGTATTTTTATGGAAAATATCGTGATAGAAAGCATCCTGATGGAAGGTATACTGAAATAAGCCAGATTGTTAGTATCCTGACTTGAATCCTAGTTTCCAAACTAGTTTCGTAGTATCCTGACTAGTATCCAGAATATTATCCAGTATAGTTTCCTGAATAGTATCCAGAAGTATCCTGAACAATGTACTAGTATCATGACTAGTATTCTGAATAGTATCATAAAAAGTATCCTGAAGTATCCTGAATTGTATCATAGTATCCAGACTAGTATACTGAATAGTATCCTGAAATACGTCGCAAGATGTTCGCCAGTGTTTGTAACCACTTCGGCAGAGACAACAGCATCTTTGTTAGTGACAGTAAGCACTTTTGACGTAGTAACGAGCTGAGCGCAGATCTTGGTGAGCACTTCTGTTGCATCTTGAAACTTCCTCGACCATGCTGGCATCATCTGAGGCTAAGACGTGGTAGCATAGGAGTCGATTATGTAACGAGGCCTTAGTTTTCGAGTTTGCATTGCGACAGTGTGAGACTGATGAGTGTACTAAGGATAGGTTTTTTTGAAATACATAAAAAATAAATGCACCAGCGAACATTACAGGATTGTCACAACTGAGAATATTTTCATGTTTGGAATGGTTCGAGTGATTTGCAATGTATATTATACGTAAGTAATGATTATTTTTTAAGAAAAATATTTTTATGTAGCTTGAGAGACTAACAGGAGAAAATAGTTCTAATACTTTAATAATTATGTGTAAAGAAAATCATAACATTCTAAATATGATGTATCATAAATGAACAAATAAGTGGCGAGAGTATTGAAAATTATATTGCATAAAAATGGCATACCCGAACCAGTACAGCAATCAGGTCGTCCAGCAGTTTATTCTAACACTCTCTATCTTTCTATCCGATAAGTAACAAGTCTTTGGGAATATTAGTGATACGTGCTTCCACCAACGAGTTTTATGGACGTTTACCACTTCTAAACTTAGATACAGAACCGCGATCATGGTCAAGCACGTACCATAAAAAGATCGAAGCCTCTTCAGTCCCTTATGTAGGTCGCAGTCTTTCGCAGAGACTATAAATCCAAACCTATTTTTTCCAGCATAAATGAACACATGTCTTTGAATTCGGTGAAAGCCATGCCTGTTTTAACATGATCGTCATTCACATGATACAAATTTAGGTCAACCGTACAAAACCGCACCAACATATTCGCACTGTCGTGCATCAATTGTTTGGGTATGCGTAAATACGTCTGGTACAAACACAAATCAGTCAACACCTATGCGATGTCCCATGAAAAAGTATTCTTAAACACAAGACTGTTTCTCATAAGCAATGTCGTCAGAAACAAACACAGAATTCGGCTTATCATTGCTCAGTTGCATAACTTGTTCTCTGTCACTGTATGGAAAATAACCAGTTCAATTATAGCCTGTACAACATGAGCAAGTTGTTGGTACTTTGGCTGATGAAGCGATTTAGAGTATTTGTAAATATTTTTCATACGAAGCCCATTTCATTCTTCGAGTAAACCAAAAAGTACACATGTCATGCCTGGTCCACTCGGCCCCCGCAACTATTGATCTGATTGTGATAGGCAATAGGAAAACGTGACGTGATTCGTGGATTGTTTCATCAGCCTCTGTTACATGCACAGTAAGAGTAACTTTCCTTTTGATTATCTCCTTGATACTAAAACAAAAATATATAAAGGAAGGTTATTTATACTTTAGAATGTCAGTTCACTTCCATGTCTCTTAGAGTGAAGACAGAAAAATTAGGTCACGGTATCGTCGACTCTCTCATACATAGTCTACCAGTTGAGCTGCATATTCCCGGATACAAGTTTCGTGGGCCAGAAACAAAGTTGAAGAAGAGGTTAGCACGTGGTGTCAGAGGTATAAACTCACTTTACGAAGCTTGCAAGTACCACGATGTAGCCTACTACAAATACAAAGATTTAAAATCCAGGCACGAGGCCGATAAATTACTAGCATACAGGGCTAACAAATTTTGCAAATCTCCAGGTACACATATCGGAGATAAAATAGCAACCTGGGATGTCTCCAAAATGATGAAATCGAAGGTTAAATTAGGTATGGGTTTGCTTCCACGCATAACCAAAATAGTGAGTAAAACCGAATCAAAAAAAAAAAAATCGTATGACAAGAAAAAATGCGGGATAAGAAGACTGGTAGCTTCCTGCCCGCACTAATTCCAGCTACAGGAGCCCTGGCCAGTGTTGTGGGTACAGTGACAGACATTGTAACTGTTGTTAAGAAAACTTCTAATGACTGAAAATAGCTGGACGAAAACACTCGTCACAACTGTAAACTAGAAGCAATTGATATGGTTTAAACAAAGGACAAGGTTTGTTCATCCGTCGTCCGTACGATGGTGGAGGTACAGGGAAGAAGAAAAATAAGCATTGCGCGATAAAATCTTGGGCCTAGTTGACCACTTACGAACATTGACATAGTATTTTACGTAAATAAACTAAAAATACTTATCTTCAAGGGGAGTAAAGCTGAAGTTTACGATATATTCGGCAACTTGCATCCACTACCCAAACTCTGCAAGTACCTTAAAAACACTGTAGTGACATACAACTACGAAATAGAGCAATCACCGAACTCGTGGAACTACGGACATATGTGTATTTCATACCTAGCAAAAATAATATTATGTGATTTTAGCTTCATACAAAAATGTAATGAAAAGGTTAGCGCACCTACTACTTTTCGTCAGTATGTCTGTGCCAATCATTATGAATGGCAAAATCTCAGAACTGATAGCTACATTTTACCCATCTCTGGAACAAGGAAGAAAAATACTTGAGTATTAATCTTATCTGACTTTCAACTTTAACACTCCGTAACTAATATCGAACAAAACAAAAATTCACTGTTTCGTTACTTGCCAAAAGGAACGACAGAAACGAGGGAATTCAACATTCCTACCATTAGTCTGTACCGGCAGACATAGCTTACGAACTATGCGGAAATCCAAACACCTTGAAGGCGGAAGTATTCTGCAGTGAAAATATAGACTTTACAGAACAGGGTGCTATTGGCGCGATGCTCATGCCCCTGCACTAATAGAGATACCACAGCTAGAACATGACGGGAAACCTCCTGTTCTCAAATCACTGATCAGTGGCTTTTTGATATTTGATTTTCCTTTCTCGTACATTCGCATACTGCTTCACAGCCACCTAACGACAATCCGCATCGGCTCTCAATACCAAAGCTTTTAAGAACCGCCTAAATTTCTTCACTTGATATGGACATGAACGAAAGGCATTACAAAGCGGTTTAGAGTACTTGGAAGGAATGAGTATGATAAAACTTGGTTTCCAAGCAGCACTGTGGTCGCAGAAACTGTTTTTGGTTATTAGACAACACAGAATACCAAAATAGCAAACGAGCGAATTTTAAAATTCGCCAGTTCACTTATGTCTCTCGAATTGTGCCATCGTTACTACATAGAAAAATATATATACACAGATGTTTAATGAATGTAGTGTGTAAGCATCGTAATAGTTTAATGAACTAGTTTTAGTTAGTATTTTCTTATTAAGTTCTCTACAGTGATTTCAGAAAAAAAAAACGAGATAGTTGAAGTAGCTTACAAGGATGACTTGATCAGGAGCCTACTTGAGTTGTGCAAGTAGAAATCGTATGCGAGTCGTCTCGTATGGCGCAAAACGTATACGAGGCAAAGTTTGTAAGCTCCAACACCGGCCAGTCGTATACGCCTTACTTATTCGAAGAGAGTGGCGCGCGAGTGGAAGCGTGTATCGTTTAGTCAGGTTAGCATCCATGAAATGAGAAAGTAAAAAATTTTGATGGGAGGCCGCCCATCACCAGTCCAGTTCATATGTTGAAACATGCGTGACGGTAAATTTAAAAATCGTGGAACTGAGCAAAATGAAAACGGGCAAAAGAAAATTCATTTGAATAAGTGGTGCTCGTTGAGTATTTATTGATTTAGTAAATATATTTCGCTGCCTTTTATGGATGTATAAATTACTTGAGAAATTAATAGAAATATTTAAAAAATTTCGTACGTTTATAATACTTTATTATAAAATAATAAAAAGACTTTAACACAATTTTTCTGACGTAGAATATAAAATATTATCGTCTACAAACAAACTTATTCTTAAAGATATAATTATTTATAGTTGTGAAGGTGGCCTTCTTTATATTTAAATTCTGTGTTATATTTGTATAATAATTGCAAACAAATTTCAATAAGATATCGTATCTCACCTTCAACAATCCAACCGACGGCATTTTTTAACAATATAAGAATAGAAAACGTGCCAAATGCAAGCTGACAGCAAGAGTAGGCAGAATGTTGCGGGAGGAAGTAATGACACAACTTAATTCATTCAGAAATGACGAACATAAAAAAAGAGAATATCACAAGGTTTGTTGCAAGTCGAGTGTTCATACTTTTGTCACATTAGTGTTCGTAAATCAAAAGAAAATTTTCTTACACGACTATGGATAATTTTTGCATCAGTCAAGTTACCAAAATCAAGTACAGCTGTGTGGAATATTTTCTTTACAATCCTGTGAATCGGTTTGTAATACGCGTTTTGTTTCTAAACTAATCTTTTTACAAGTAGACATGTAAAATAACTTCGTAATTTGATAATAAATTCACATAAAATATGAAAACAATAAAATTATTTTTAAAAACTATGACGCTGTGGGGATTTAAAATTAGGAAAGTAGTAACAGAAAGACCAATACGCTGATCACTTGGTCATCACCACATATAAATGCTTTATTGTAAACAAATATACATAGTGGTTAGTAAAAAGGTCATTTCTACAAGTCTTTGCATTTTTTTATGCGACACTTTTTTTCCAGACACAAAATGATGCGTCGTACATGTGAACAACCCAGCCAAAAGTATGTAGTTGTTGCACTAAAGATTTTCATGTTTTAGTCTATATAAATAACTTTTTCCCATCGTTTTCCAGCTTTGTATCCCAGTGTTGACAAAAATAAATTTCGTATGTTAAAAGAGAATATTTTATGAATTTGGTTCATTTCTTAGTTGACATTACACAACAGGTTATACGATTTAATGTAGAACTAATATACATGTGTGAGGAAATATTTTATTACAAAACATTTGTGCCGAATGGCAATTCTTGTGAATTAAGGAATGTATTCCTTTTGTTTAGTTCTATTAATTTCAGGATTTCAATATTATTATCATCATTGGTACAAATTCTCTAATCAAAATGCAGACTACGCATCCCTTTATTAAAGTAATTTTTCATTCTATTGTAAATTTATTTTGTTATGTTACAGACTATCTATATATTATATTATTTCGTGGTGCTTGAAGTTATTAGTAATGATTTTTTGTTCATTGGCGAAATATAATACGTTACTGGCATAGCTATAGAGAGAAAAATAACTAATCGTGACATTTTCGAACGAGCCGAATGTGACTGTACCGGCGATTTTATAACTTTTTTATAAGGCGCCATCCTAATAATAGGAAAGGGGTTTTGGCACCATTGTTTCGTTTAAGTTTTCTGCGAATGGGACAGATGGTGAAGATGTCCGCGTCGAGGTTATAGCTAGTGATTTGTAGTGCCTCAAGACATGTTTATTTGAAGCTTGAGGACGCCATTCCAGAAATTCCCACTTCTACTTGCACTACCAACGCTTAAAATGTTGGTTCATTGACGCGGTGTATAGCATCAACAGTCGTGGGAATGTTTACAATTTATAAAACAATTCGATATTCTTCACATGGAATCTCAAAGGTTGAGTTGAGATTCAGCTCTAGCTACTGTTTTTTTCCTTTATTGGACGCGTATGTCTCATAATTTATGCTATGGTGATTAAGTTAGTGTCAACATAAAGTTTAGGAATTTTAGCAGAGGAAAACTCGGTTTGCAACATGAAATACTTTAACTATCTTAGTTATACAGAGTAATTCCTAACCGTAATAAACGGAATATTGCGAAATGTTAGCGAGTTTTAGATTTAATTACTATATATTTTCAAGACATATTGTTAAGGATGTATATACTTTCAAATTAAATATTTATCAGTCTATGACTTACATCACATCACTAACGTCACACTGAAAATGGTAGTCAGCCGAGCTAGTTGTTAGTTTTATGAATCTATTTAAAATGTGAAATGTCTTCTTGAAATAAATTTTGGCGTGGTACGTTTTATTTTATTTTATGGCCAATAATATATATGGTTTTCCTACTTATCACTTTTTCCTAGTTTTTAAACATGTACCACGGTTTTGTAAAGTATGTGGGAAACCCCTAGTTACTTACCAGGTTTTTTTGTTGTAATTAATTTTCAACTATTTCTGTTTTGAACATATTGAATGCTGGAAGCACATAACTGCTTATGACATAAATTTCTATAAGAAACATACCACAAACTGGCAGTAAGTCATAACTATGAAAAGACGGAGAAAATACTACGCAGAGCTTCCGCAACATTTATGGAAATAAAAAACTCATTGAACTGTATACCTTGTATATATAAAACGCTTTTTTGCTCTCTACTACACCATAGCATATCTATTCGTATTATACTTCTCCTAATTACAGTAGCATTACTATTTAACAATTGTCAACAGTGTGTAGACCTATAGATGTGGTTCTTATCATTATAGCACTTATAACTAAAGTTAAATCATTAACAGTCTCATATACTTAGAATTCTTATAAATTTTCGTTTAAATCAAATTTTCAACATCAAGAAGACAAAAAAAAAAAACACACAACTAAATGTATAAATATTTTTTACTTGCCTTGACCAAGTTTTGAACTCACGGCACCTAAATGTTTAGTTATCACGCTGCAATTCTAACCAATTTTTTTTAATGTTAGGCTCCTTGGCGAGGTCTCAACATCGCCAACGAGCCTAACATCCCCCCTTTACAGCTTTATTATTAGACAATTCCCCAGTTGTCACAGTTTTATTGACTCTGACAATTGAAATGACTCAAAAGGACGAACACAAACTTTACACCCAGCCTGACCTGGAAATCGAACCCAGAACCCCTCGTACCAGAGTCGGACGCTCAACCAACCACATCGCATGACATTTATTAAGTCTTTAAGGTATTTAAGTAAGTTGTTAAATTTTCCTTTCAGTCACAATAATTAGTATTTTTCAACCTCAGAAGAGTTTTACTAAAGGAGCATATATAAAATCTTTATGCTGTTTGGACATAAAGAACTTAAATAATATTGTTTGTATGTTACGTTCAATATTAACACACGATAGACATTACAGGCCTTGTAATTGTTATATATATATATATATAGTGTGTGTGTGTGTTGGTGCGTGTGTGTTTGAGTGTGTGTATTACATGGTTACATGAGCAGAAATAGTAATACTTCATTTCGTGACTCACGCCGTGAATGTTGAGTGAAAGGGATCTAGGTGGCCTACTATGTATTGTGGCAACTGAAAATGCGCTAGCAAGCGGTAGAACATATTTATGGGTGAATGACTGAGTTCTAATAGGCCTACACAGAGACTACCCATGTCTAAATGTCGAAAATTCACTGTTAACTATCAAAATACTTTATCGTCCGTTCAGAAGTTTCAATGAGTAGGTTCAATAGAACAACTGAGTCACATTTAGTATCGAGGAAATAAGCGAGACCTTTACCTAGAACATCACTATGGCATCATAAGCGCTTACTTTACTGCGGATTGGCTTCCATGCAACTGTATTAACATCACGTCAAAGCACATTTAGAAAAGTCTATGTGTTAACATGTTTTGCCCAACTGGATATTTTAAAGAAACTAATATTTGCATCACACTCTTCTGTTTTGATGTTGACGGTGATATATTTGTGAAAGTGTCGTGTAGGACATCGTAAAAATTCTAGCTTAGTGCAGCCATAAACACTTTTTATTGTAGTATAGTAAATTTACTATTTGAAGTGATGATTTGTTTGTGAAAAAATTCTCTCATTATTTTAATATGCTGGCAGAACTATCAAATCACTGTTTTTTTCTGCGATAACTTTCAGTCCTACTACGACGAAGTTATAGTTGTACCACTTGAAGATTTTAAAATGTTTATTTCTCGTCCAGTAGCTAAGTAGAAATTTACCCTAAGCATTCTCCTAAGTTAGGCGGTACCTCCAACCAATGAACAACTAACATATCTTTAGTCCCAGCAATTACATGATTACTTTTTTACTTAGAGCTACAAATTATTTTATTAACTACTACTTATTTTCTAGCCAAAATTTCAGACAATGTAAACTATTTACCCCATTCAATTGCAAAAATTTGTCGAGGAGAAGGTTTGGTAGGCACTTATACCACAGCAAGTCCCCAAGTGGATGACAATTCATCACTTGCCACTGCCGCCTCGTATTACTATACGTGAGCTTAAATAGCTGCCAAATCGTTCATTAATAACAAAGTTAGTATTAATTCAACTACAACTATACAATATTAATATTTGTATTCCACATGTGACGCTAATTCGTACGACACCCAAATTAAAATATATACGGGGAACCGGCGCAGTGCCTAACGGCGCTATCCCTAACACGCATTTTAGGCATTACGCCGTTAGGCACTACGCCGTTAGGCACTGCGCCGTTAGGCACTCCGCCGTTAGGCACTGCGCCGTTAGGCACTACGCCGTTAGGCACTGCGCCGTTAGGCATTCCGCCGTTAGGCACTGCGCCGGTAAGTGAAATCAATATTTCTCTACTGACACATTACGTTGAAATCCATTTGATATAAAATATACCTTTTAATTACCAATACAATAGGATTATAGGATAAAAGTGTCACTACAGTCGAACATAGGAATAGTTCTAAGAGTTGTTACATGATGTCGCTTGAGTAGCAGAAGCGAAAACAGTACCAGAATGAGTCGTATGATGTCGCCACAGAAAACCGAGGTTGGATGTTGAGAAAAATGTCAGGTGTCACGACAG